>JASFAX010000327.1:0-68224 GCA_030737875.1 Allium sativum
AACCCAGTTAAGGACAAGATTTATTTCCTAAATTTGAAAAATCATAAAGTTTTATGATATTAAAACCAAGTTGGAGTTTTAATGAATCTTTAATTAGATTGGAATGAGAATGAGATAATTAAATTTATCGAATTCGAGAAATGATCGAGAATGGAGTATCACCAGTTTTACTCCAAGCGATAGTTAAATCTTTAATTAAATTTGAAATGAGAAATGGTAATTAAATTTACCGATAACACAATGGGTGTTAGATTTGGAGTACTACCAGTTTTGCTCCACGGAATGAATAAGTTGGGATTGGAAAAATAAAATAAATGATTACTTCAGTAAGGCTCGATAATCCCGACTAGTATAATAAACCTTAATTTGGTTTAAATTGTGAAAAGAATGTTTTAAAAAAAAAAAATTCTGAATTGGAATGAGGCATATGATGTGTTTTTATAGCACTTGATTATAAGATATGCGAGTTATTCGGAAAGACCGGATTTAATCCATTCTGAATAATTGATACGATGATTAAAAGTCGACGATAAAGACGGTGGTTGAAGACTGGAGATCTTCACATCGTTTGGATGATTACTAATGTCTTGATTGGGATGTACACCCAAGACAAGGTAATAAGTGGTGATCATCCATACGTACTTGGAGATCGACCGGATATGCAAGGGCCTCTCTCCTGTATTGGACATATGGGACGAGGAATAAGGTGCCTCCGGTTTCGTTCAGACCCAGAACGGACTTGCAAATGGATGGTATGTCTGACATTGTATTCCTTTATACTGTATTCATTAATTTCTACTAAATATATATATGTTTGGTGGTGGAGAATTAATTCTCTTGCTTAACACCCTTCTCTGAGACGTACAAGCATAGAGGTTATATATTGATGGAAATCTGTGGTACTGTATGGATTGACAGTTTGCATGCTGAGTTGCATGGATCAAAGCTTTTGTTGAAAAGCAAGGCTTTGTGGTTGATGATCAAAGCACAACTTTTACTAGCATAGACTTGTGTAGCATTAATTCGCGAGCTTCACACCCTAGGTATGAACCACTGCATGGAAATGGACATATGTTAGTTAGAGCTACGAGTAATGTCATGGTATGGAGCCCAGACTATTTACTTATGTGGATGTTGCATATTATTTAATGGAAAGCGAGGTACATTGGAATTCGGGCTGATTGAAAGGCTCGAATATGATTTGAGTCCCTAATGGCTTTAGAGTGGTAAACATACTGACCCATTTTGGAGGTTCGATAGAACCGTCTAACATATAGTTTATGGTATAACTAATCATCGATGGATGACTGGCCATGAAGATCCAAGGGCTCGCCGGCGTCCGAGTCCCGAGGCACTTGCTAGTGTATCTCGAAATCGGTGAGGATGATCCCTTGCCTCGGTTCATAGATGAAAACCAATTTCCAATACGTGATTTTTTGGTTTTAGTTGTAAATATATGTATGGCAACGTAATATAATGGTACCTACGCTGCCTATGATTGATACATTTATATTTGAAGTTGATTTCTTCACTTATAGTAATAATAAAAGATGAAATTTTGTGTACCAAGCATATTTGGCTATTATAAGGGGAAAACTATATCCTCGACTGCGTTCATTGTGTGATGGGACTTGAGTCTTATAATAGCTTCATTTTTCTCTTTAGCATTGCGCTGTTTATTTTTATACACCGGTATTCATGGGGGATAAACCCGTTCCGTGTTATATGGCATAATACCGTGATTTACTTAACTTTAAATTAAAAGCTAATGACTGTTTTTGTTTTCACACCAGTCCCATGACTGACCGGGAGTTTATTGTTTTAACCTAAACTCTGTGTGCCTATATTTTCCACACGGGCAGTCAGTAGTTTTGGTTTTTGAAGATTTCTATTTAACAGGATCCTGGATTCACAGCTGGAGCTAATTTCGGAAAGCTTTGTATCCGTTTATTTCTTTTAGTTGTGCTAGTATAATGTATTCCGCTGCATCTTTTATTCATGTATTATATTTTCCGCTGCTTTGTAATTTATAAAATCTCTGATATTATTTTTCCACTGTAATTTATTCATACTCTGATATATTCTTGTACTCTGATGTAAGTTGTTGTAATAGCAATGAAATGTTCTATTGTTTGTATCCTGATGCGTCATGTTCTCAAAGCAATCCGGGCTTTCCCGTAAGGGGGATTCCGGGTCGTTTCAAGAAATATATAGTTCAGATTTCTTTGTTAGCTTTGTCATGATGGATTTCTTCCTGTTCTCACTCTCCAAGTTTAGGTTGTATCATTTTGACTATATTTGGGGAATAATACTATTTTACTTCGATGTTGATTTTGATAGAGGTTTTGAGACATGACATTCTGTAACTTTTTAATTAAATGAAAAAGATGGTTTTGTATTTTATGAAATGAAAGTCTTTTTTCGCTGTAAATTTATTATTATGTCTTGTGAAATCTTAGTCTTTGTGATGTTTTATGTCTTAATACCTACAATGCTCCATAATTTCTTAATGGAATCTTCATAGGGTGACTTTAAGGAATGTAGGGTGTTACATTTAGTATCAGAGCCTAAGGTTACCAAGATCACTAAAGTTTTGTTTAAAAAGTAAGAATTTTCAAAAGAAAACACATTTTTCAGAAATTAATTGTTAATTTTGAAAATAAAGTATACCTTATAGTTAGTTACAACCTTCCTTTGACTCTTTCTGAACCTTTATCTTTTTATCTGAGCTGTAAGGCACTCCATCTATGCTTTCCTTTTGTAGGCTGAAAATTGGAATAATGGAAAAACTCATTTAGCTTAGTAGTTGGGAAGAGTCGCTGTTAAAAAGGAACTTAATGCTAGAAAAATATTAAAAAGGGTTAATCATGGGTGGAACTACCTTATTAGTTTATTGAAAAAAGGATAGTTTGGAAGAAAAGAAAAACCTAGATTGATTGGTTAAAGAAAGGAGGGATGTATTTCCATAGTTTGGTTTAAGATAGAAAACGTCATTGCAAGAATGAATGGGTTGGTGAGAAATAGGAGTTTTATCGTACTGCACACTAACTGCCAACTTAAATAAAATTAAAAAGAAATATCTTGCAATCATAGGTTTCTATAAAATAGATTTTCTGATATATGGAAATAGATTTTTATACATTTTCGGTAACGAATTAATTAGGGACTTCCAAAAAGGTTAATTTAAGGATGGTATGTAAAAGATCAACATGAGTATATTTAGGTCTATAGGATAATGAGGAAGTGTGTTGATCAAAAATGGGCAAGGAAAAGGAAATGGTTGGTGATAGAAAAGTGGTTATCTATCTTTAATTCTTTCTAGTTCTCCTATTTGGTTTAGGAATATTTTGTCCCTTTTTCCTTTGATGTATTGGCTATGTGGGGCTATAGCCATGATAAGTTGAATCTTGTAGAGAATCTGTGTTGTAGGCTTAATAAAGAAGTCCTTTACAGATAGGATAAATCCCTGAGGGTGTGATGATAGCATTAATGACTGTTTTGCACTTAGGCCCAGTGGTAGTTTCTGAACCCTGTAGGGATCAGCTTGATTATTTATTTTTCTGTAGTAAGTCGGGGTTAAAACTAAAATCTTGCTGTTTGGGGGTATGAATTAGGTTTCCATGATTAGGCCTCGTATGACATATTGATTTACAATGAGAGGGTAATTTACGATCATAAAAGATGGCATAGGCTTCAATATGACATATGGACATATAGGGTGAAGTTACGGGCCTAGAATCTATTAAGTTTTTTTGGAGCTGTTTTGACTGTAAAAAGAAAATAGTCGGGTTAGGACTAATTTATGAGACTTCTTGCAAACCGAAGGGTTCGTCATGTTGATATTCTTAGTGCATCTCTGAGAAGTATCGGTTCAGTTTTCTTTGTGCTATACATATTATGAATAATGAGTGATTGAATGATTATCTCTATGAGAGAAAGAGAGAATGGTTTTCAGATTCGTATTTATGGGAATGTTAAATTTGTAGCATTTTTGATAAAGCACATGGTGTAAGTGCGAATTGAATTTCATGGTTTTGAGCATAATCTTTTCTAACTATGGGAATATACCATCAATGAATGGGTTAGAAGCTTAGGCAAGCTATAAGTATAATAAGACGTCTCTGATGGAAAGTGGGTTTCCTTAGGGGTACTCAAACTCGAGTATTGACTTGTGAAGGGTTAGTTTGATTGGAATATTTTACTCGCTTAACACTGTCTTTTGAAAAAAAATAGTGTGGCCTTTATGTTGGAACTTTCTACATGAGTTTTAAGGAAGTAGCAGGACTTCGGTTGTATTGGAAAGATTTTCGGAAAAACCTAAGTAAAGAAATTTTTGAAAAAATAAATTTTGTTCCTAGACAAGAGTGTAACATGAAAGTGTTTTATATAAACTTGTGGAACCACTTTGAGTCGAAATCCTATATGTGTAAACTTTTAAAGAACAAGCATTATGAAAGACCAATGTGTTTTGATACGAAATTTGTATTTTGGAAATTTCATAAAGGTAACTATATATGTTTCAAAAAGAAATTTTTGCAACTAAAATTTTGCCTCATTAAGATTTTTCGAATAAACTTTTGAAAAAAAAAATATGTATAAAAAAAATGAGGCGGTAAGTGAGTCTTTATGGGTTGGTCAATATAAGTGGAATGGGTCAAGGCACACAAGATGGGTAAAGGTAAAGACTAGAAATATGGAAAAGAGGAAAAGTATGACATTATTTGTAAGATTAGGGTAAGATTTTGGATAAGTTCACTTGAGAGTATTTCCCCAAATTTACTAAGATAAGTAAGATGAAGGAGCTTCACTAAGTGATTCAAGTTTCTTACCCATATTATTTTGAGAAGTACTTTCCCTCTTTGATATTCTATCTATCACTTCTTCCATTGATTAGGGGCATCCCTCTAGTATATCCTTCGAAAGTGTAGAACTTAGTATTTGAGATTGTAGATGATAGAGTATGGTTGAAACATGTGTTTGAGACATGTTATGTTTGATGGTTGTAAGTGGATGCAATTGTTTGCTGGTGGACGCATATACACACATATTAGGCACTAGATCGGCTCAAACACTTACATATTGCACATGGATGTGTGCGCATTTTAAATTTTCAATAGATGAAAATGGTTGAATCATCACATGGATGTTGCATTTTGGTGAATGGTTGTGCACACATATAGAATTTATATGTATCATTAGGATCCTTTTGCATACGTATTGGATGCATGGCACATACATGAATTGCATTAAGGAGTCAACTGAATCAGTAGACCGCCTGATTTTTGCATTAGCGTAGGGACATATACACGACACCTTTGCATATGTTCATAAAAAGCATTAGAAATTATAAGGACAATGGATATTAGTGGATGATGATTGAGTAGATAGATGTTAGCATTCATAATATTCTTCTAGCCTTGGAGATTTCGGGGACGAAATCCTTTAAGAGGGGAGAATGTATCAACCCAAAATTTTGACAAAACAATTATTAATTAATGGATTAATTAATTAAGGAATAAACTTATAAAATGAAAATTTAATTAGAAAGTAAAACCAACTTTACCGTTGCATTCATCTTGAAATTCTGGTTCAAATAGACCCCTAGATTGCATAAATCGGATAATATATGAAGAAGTTATAGACTTAAGAAGGTTACAATAAAATATACATAATATATATTTAATTAAAAATAAACAGCTGATAGATGCAACGCACTTGGGTCGACACATGGATCGACCCAGATCTAAGGCGGGTCGACCCATGGGTTGACCTAGGGGGTTGGTGGGGTCGACCCACCTTAAGAAATTTGGTGAATCTGGACCTGCTTTGAAACTGGACTATTTTTATATATAAAATACATTTGCTGACTCAGCTTTAAGTGTACGGATGGATTTGAAAACCTAAATCTAACGGTAAGGGATTATCCTAGGCAATCTATATAAAGGCTGGTAGCCTCATTGTTTTCTATACACAAATCTATTCTTCATTCTTCTTCCTCCAAACCTTTTCTAATTAAAATCATGAAGATGCTTAGGTGATGCCCAAACATAGATTAAACAACTCTTATTTTTCAACAATAAATCTAAAGTGGACTTTCTTCTACAACAACTATTTTAGAAGATTTTCTAGATCTACAACTATGGTGAGTATTACTGTGATTTTCCAGATTTCTTCATCATTAAAGTTAAATAGATATAAAAGTTGTTCCAGTAATCTAAATAAAAAAAACATTGATAGTAAATATATTTTGGATCTGAAAAGTAACAATGTTTATAAGATTATTCTTATACGTTATTTTAATTACTATCAATTACCTAATCGTTTTCAGTTATTTGCTTGTATGTACGTCTCTCTTCCTTATCCCTTTTCTGTTATTTGTTTTATTTACACTATTATATGCCTTTTTGAATTGCATAGAATTGGAAAAGTATGAAATAACGTTAAAAAGGGAAAATTTGGCACATTAGAATTTGTACTGCAAATTGGGATTATTAAAAAGGAAGAATATGTAAACATGAATAGGTTAAACTTAATTTTATATTAAGTAGAAATATCATTTGTAAACATGTAATTGACATTAATATGGCATTGAATAAGAAGAACATGGTATTTGACGTTGATTTATGAACATAACTTGTAAATATATTAATATGGAATTGATTTGTGAACACGAACTTGACATTAATTTGTAGACATATTAATACAACATTGATTGAATGAACATTTATTTGGCATAAATTTGTAGATATGTCAATAAGGCGTTGATTTGAGAAACGTGTTGACATTAAAGATAACATGTTAATTTGAAGAATATGGAAAAATTGCCATTCATCTTAAAAAGGATATGTTAATTTAAGTAATATGGTAATTTTTCACCTATTGACATTAATCTGGGGAGAATACGTCAATTGGAGAAAACATATCAATTTGACATTTATGGGCATTCATGTTAATTTGGGAAAACATGTAATTAAATGTTTATGTTCGTTTCATGGTTAATTCGGGAAAAGCATGTCAATAGATATTATGTTCATTTAGTGTTAATTTGGACATTTATGCTCATTTGATGTTAATGTTCATTTATCTTCCTTATCCTTATTCTGCTGTTTAATTTATTTACATCTTATTTATATGCCTATTTTTATACAGCTAATTTGATTTTTTCCTTCTCCTTCTCTTTTCTCTTTTTATTTACGCTGAGCCTAGATCAAAGAGAGCCTAGGCCATTTATGGTTTAAGATTGCGTATAATTGAATTCCGGATAATGACAATGAAAAGGGAGAATTTGGGGGCATATTACAAATTGAGGACTTTTTACTGTAATTTGGGAATATAATCAAAAGGAAGACTATGGAATGTGTATACATGTTAGATTAGACTTAATACAAATATTTAGTAAAGAATATGTTATGAAAATGTAAGTACCAGATGTAAGTTAAGTAAACCGAAATACTATAATGTATATATACTTTGGGCAGTTGCTTGTTTTGGGGAAGCGGTTGTACATATAATAACATTTACAGAAAATGTCATATTCCAACAATGCTTATTAATGAACTTAAACCTGATAATTAATAAGCTACGAGCTTCCTTCTTTTGTCGTTGTATCGGGTTTAGGGACTCTTAATTCCTAGTTACTTGAGGGAACAAGCTTAGGGGTTCGGCTTGCGTCAATGTTGCTGTGTGTAACCCATATCAGTCAGTATGGTATCTTGTTAAGGGGCCTCGCACTAGGTAGGGGCCATGGCACACTTTACTGAACTTGATAGTAAGAGGTTTAAAAGAGGAAGGTGGGTACGGGCGCGTTCCGGCAGAGTCATGAGCGTGCATGAGTCCGATTAGGGAAACTAAGACGTTGTAACACCAGTAAATAGGTATGTGTTCTATAAGTTGCTAGGTTAGGGTGTGATACACCCTACCGCCGGAGGTGGCACAGAGTATTTACGAAGTAGGGAGTCGATCGCATGGGTAGTTATTAGGGAACACCTAATCATGTTCCTATTATGTAATTAGGGTAACACCTAATCATGTTTCTGTTATGTAATTAGGTTTATACCTAATCGTGGTCGTGTTATGTAAGTAGGGTAACACCTAATCATGTTCCTAATATGTAATTAGGTTAACACCTAATCCTATTCCTATTATGTACTCTGGGTAACACCTAATCATGTTTCTGATATGTAATTAGGGTAACACCTAATCCTGATATTCTAGTAGAAGTGCAAAACAGTCAATCTTCCTGATTTGATTTCTAGTATTATTGTTATCATCATTGTCTATTTATAAAAATAGCCAGTCCTTATTATCAGTTTATATCAGTTATTGTTCACCTTTAGACATGGACAAACACTTACCCTTTTATGATGCTAGAACCACTATTTATTTGTTTTACTTAACTTAGCAAGTCGAGCTGGTAATAATAGCAGCTCACTAGGCTTTATGTCTGACCCGTTTCCTTTCTTCCTTTCTCTTTCTTTCCCTCAGGCTTACAGGGAAAAAAGTGTATAGTTTAGATTTCTTTGTTAGCTTTGTCATGATGGATTTCTTCCTGTTCTCACTCTCCAAGGTTAGGTTGTATTATTTTGACTATATCTGGGGAATAATATTATTTTACTTAGATGTTTTTTTGACTGAGGTTTTCAGACATGACATTTTGTAATTGTTTGATCAAATGAAAAAAAATGGTTTTGTATTTTATGAAATGAAAGTCTTCTTACGCTGTAAATTTATTATTATGTCTTCTGAAATCTTAGTCTCTGTAATGTTTTATGTCTTTATACCTACAATGCTCCATACTTTCTTAATGAAATCTTCATACGGGTAATTTTAAGGAATGTGGGGTGTTACATTTAAGCAAACTAAAATTTATAAATAATCACATAAAAAAATTAGGCTCATTTTTGGTGGGTGGCTGTTAATGGTGTCAAGATATTCTTTCTATTCTTCTTCGTCCTTTCTTTTCACGTCATCCCTGTTCTCTTCCTTCCAGATCCTCCATTTCTAGTCCTTTTCTACTTCCCTAACATCCTGCTTACGCTTGTGTGGAAGTCCCCCAAAACTCAATTATCATTTCAGTTCTGAGCCCTCCCTCCAAAATGTGCGCTTTCCTTCAATCCGCACCACGAATGCATTCTTCTACAGAACTCGTCCCATATGTCCATTCTGTATCTATGTATGGCGGCCCATTCAGGCAATCTCTTGCCCCCAGTAACCAACACCGCAATTTGATTTTATGAATATCCTACAGTGCTACTTCCTATAATGTGCTACGTGAGGAGTCCAAGCGAATTCGAGCCTTTCATTGCTTTATGAATTTTAGGCCCAAGTTAGCCTGGCTGTCGCCAGGAGTAGGAGGCGTTTTAGGTGTTTGTGATATACTACGTTGCTTTTGGCTCTGGGTACTGGGTTTCAACTAGTGTGGTTTTGAATTATATGGATTTGGAAGGTATGGACCCAACATGGAGTGATCAAGGCGCAACAACGTCTTGCTTCTCGGGTCGACTCGCGACACATCACTCTTTGACTGATATGTCTTAAATCTCTATACACTAAGTACAGTGTTCCCTGTCTCTGGCTCGGTGGGCAAACTTTTGAGTTCTTAGCATCAACAACCATTGGGTTTGATTGTTCTTGTTAAGCCTGATATTCAATATGCTTTCGGTCTTTGTCTTGTTGGCTACATTTTTGTGTGTGTTGATGTTTGGGTAGAAGCAGTTTTTAGTTTGTGTGTGTTTCTTGGGTTGGTTTCTTGGATTTTGGAGTTTGTTATTTGGTCATAGAATTGTTGTTGTGTAAATGATTATGTAGTGTGATTTTAATATGTAGCTTAGGTTATGGTGTGCTGGAAAAGTTGTCTTCACCATTTCTATTAGCAATATTGGTGAAGTGTTTCACTCTTGACATTGTTGTTATGGATGGTGAATTTCGTTACCTCCCTTACTCTTGTTCATGTTAATTCGAACCAGATGTCAAATTGGATGTGTTCACGCCTTCTCAACTGACTAGTTCTGCTAGGATGTCATAGCTTGCTACTACACTGTTTTATGTTCAACTTGCAGTTGGTAAAGCTGTGTGGTGGCTCAAGAAAGTGGATCTGTTGTATGGCCCAAACATGGATGTTGTCTAGTACAACACTTGCTTACGGAATAGTTTTGTGAGTACTTGTTGAACTGGCCTTGTGTAGCTTGTATCTACTGTTAATTGTATCTCACTCCTTGCGCGGAGATGTGATTTGTAGTCTAGAATATCATCCAGCTCCTGTGTTGTAACCTAGATAGTATGATGGTGGACGATCCACCTTAGAAACTGTATTCTTAGTGGGCTGATACTCGGTCAATCCCTTATAAAAACTGTATTATTATTTGTTATAATAATAAATGTTTGCGATCACTATAAAAATCAGTCGGTCCTGCCAAAAAAGTTACAAAAAATAGCCATACAACTGTCTAACAAATTTTAAAAATAATGATCGTAATGATGATTATGATGAATTAATTAAGTTATAAAAATTAACTAAGTTTACAATAATAATAGTAAAAACAATTAAGTTAATAGAGTGTTAATAATTATAGAGATAATAAAATTAATTAAGTTAACCAACTTAATAAAAATTAGCAAAGTTTAAGTTAACTAAAATTTAAATAATAATATTTCTAATTGGACAAAGTTTTATAAATAATAATATTGATGATAAATTAACTAAATTTATAAAAAGTGGCTAAGTTTATAATAATAATATAATTAAGCTAACCAAGTTTTAATAATAATAATAATAATAATAATAATAATAATAATGGTAAATTAACTAAGTTAATCAAGTTAATAAAAATTAACTAAGTTTTTAAAAATTAAACAAGTTTGTAAAATTAACTTAGTTTAAATTAACTATATTTTATAAATGATTATAATATAACCGATTAAACAAAGTTTCAGATATAAGTGCAAAATTGTTTGACTATATTTTGTGTTAATACTTATGCAGACTTTGGATTTTCGAAGAGAGCAAAGTCGAACTATCATGGTAATCATGTAAATTTGCTTAGTATACCTGGATGGCTTGATTGTTTATGTGTTTGTTTTAATAGCAATCAATTAATATTATTTGAACGTTACTTGATAATCTATGGCAAATCCGTATTGTTGATGATTGAATTTGCTTAAAGGTATTTTTTTTAGTAAAGACCATCAATAACAATGAACATGACGTCAATTGTTATATGTATTATGATATTAGCTAGTATTTGTTGTGCAAACCTTTTTGTGAATGCTTGTAGCATGTGAATTTGCTCATTTTGACAAATAACTATTATATAAATGATTATGGATAAAAATTATATAACTAACATGTTCTCAATTATTTGAATATAATGATCATATGATTGATTGATTGTTGGTTTGAATCTGGTAATTATATGATTGTTGTTGATTTTTGATATGAGTATTACATAACTTGATGCTGGAAATAATATAAGCCATTAACAGTATATAGTAGCATTTAAAATATGCGACAAAACAAACAATACCTTTAGTAGCATTTTAGAAACGCTACAAAAACAGATGCAAAAATACCACTTGAATTTAGTGATATAATTTGAATGCAACGAAAATCTTTGACAGTGGTTGAAAAACGCAGTAATATGAAACATTTGGTAGCATTTATTAAAACGCAACAAAAAAACAAACTTTTAGTTGCATGACCTGTAGTAGCATTCTGTAAAACCCTATCAAAAGCATTGATAGCGTTTTTAAACTAAAGGACTTTTCTTGTGTAGTGAAAGGCAGGTTGAAATCAGTCTTCAAGTGCGAGATTGTTAGAAAGCCACAATAACCCATGTGATCAACGACGGACTGCCACCAACCAAGCCACCAATCATGTCACCAACCCCCACCACCCATCTTCTTACCCTATAAATACATCTTTCTTCTTTAAAAGTTTCATCTCATCTTAAGTCCAGTAGAAAGAAAAAGGAAACAAGATTAGAGTGAGACCGAGTGTTAAATGAAAAGTGTTTTGTAATCACTTTGAAATATTGTCTCAAATAAAAATTTGCAGCACGGAGACGTAGACCCAGTTGACTAAACTCCGTTATTAAGTTTGCGTATCTAACTGTTTTACATTTTATTTCTTTTCTTAACAAATCTAATTATAGGAAAATTTGCATAATTTCTCAGTAGATAATTCTTAAGCCTCCCTGTTTCATTGGCATTTGTAATTTGGAAAAGGCAATGGGAGTAGGCTTCGGAGGGAAAGGGTTTTCACTCCACATGAACTGACAAAAGCTTTCTTGATCATTTGCAATAGCTTCAAAGGAAGAACAAAAATCATCGAAAAGTACTCTTGCATAAGAAAAATGATGGACTTCACTATAGTCAGCCTACAGCAGCTGTAAGAGTTTTATTTGTCCACAAATTCATCTTTTCGGTTATTTTCTCAAAAAGCTTGAGGTAGCTCTGCGTTTGAACTCGCATCCAAGTTAACGGAACACCTAAACAAATGAAACCTAGGTTTTCAAGGAGAGTGCTGAAAGTCGAAGCTAGCACATTTTTGATGCTGGTGCTAAGGCCAACGATGATGTTGGACGATTTAGAGAAGCTAATTGTCAGGCCAGTGAGCATTTTGAATTGGTTCAAAGAAGGAATAAGCTCTTGCAATGACATCATGTTAGGTTTATTGAATATCATTAAGTCTTTAGCAAATCAAAGAGAAGTAATAAGAGGCTCATGACATTTCCGATGAAAGTCAATCAATTTATTGGTGTACTTGTCATTGAGAAGGAGAGTCAGCAATCCCATAAAAAGCAAGAAATGTAGAAACTCAAGAGTCTCTCTATGGGATACCATGTTTGTTGCATTGAAAGCAGTAACATAGCATCCCATTAACTTGTACAGAATATTTGTCCGTGCAAAGGCAAATCTAGATCCACTTAATATATGTAGAAGGGAATCCCATTCTGGAAAGAGCATAGAAAATGATAATTCAGCTTACAGAGTCGTATGCTTTTTTAAATCAATCTTTATACAACATCTCGAACTAAAATAATTACTCTCGTACCCTTTTAACAATTCATGAGACATCAAAATATATTCCGTGATGCTAACTTCTCCAAGGACGAAAGCACTTTGATTGCAGGAGATTATCTCTCGTAGCACGCACTTGAGCCTGTGCGCCAAAATTTCAGAAACGCACTTGTGTATCGTGTTACAACAATTTATAGGTTTAAAGTGGTGAATAGTAGAAGGATTCAGAACTTTAGGATTCAAGCGTATGACTGTGGAGTTAATTCCACTGAAGAGTTTATTTCTTCTAAAGAAATTGCGAATGGCTCTTAAAAAACCAACTTTCATGATATCCCAACAAGATATAACTTTCATGATATTCCTTAGTTACTTCTTCGTAGAGAAGGTTTCTAAGAACCTGAGATATTTTTGAAAAAGGTAAACGGCCAAAAGCTGTAGAATCAAAGAAACTGCCATCATAGCTTCTAAGAATTTCGGATAAATGATTTAAAAAAATGCCTTAGAAGCGGCTTATTGACCTTCGCATAGCATGGTGTTGTCATTATTTACAAAAGTTATAGCTCTAGACTTAGTTCTGAATTTGAGGAACTTGTGGTAGAAAGAAATATTCTTATCTCCTTATTAATCTCATCGTTCTCTGCATTTCTGATGTAGCATGAGTGCCTACTGATGGTGAGCATCTATCAATCTATCCATTAGTTGGTACTCCTGCATCGATAGATTTAAATTCAGAGGACAATTTATGAGATCGTATTATTCCTGTTCCAGTTGTAATTGGATTGTAGAGGAAAGTGTGTTAATATCGCCAAACGTGGCTTTGCTCCAAAATTTGAAGGTTGCCTTAGTTAGTCTAAGTTTGGTTTGGAGGATGTACATAGAGTTCGCGAAGACAGGTATGGACCAGACATTGGCAACAACGTCATGAAAATCTGGTTGGTAACTCCAAGAGATGAAGAAGTGGAAGATAGCAGGGGGTTTACAGCCAGGAGGTCCAAAGGAAAGCACAAATAGGAAATACTTGGAAAGACTTTGGGGTTAGCACTTCATAAGACATGTTTAGGCCAGCCGGAGAAAGCTTGTTGGTTAATAACAATGTATTCTAGTTTTGAGAAGGTTCACGGACCAGTTCTAGCTTCACTATTCCAAGTATACTCCAAGCATTTGTTAATGCATTCAAAAAGCACTGATTTCTATATAGCTTCGTTAAGGGGTTGTACCTCTTTAAATAATAACGTGTTTCCGCCAATTCTATCAGTGGAGTGGAGCATATAGTTCCAAATGAATACTTTGATCTTTAATGAACTTTCAAATCTCAATATGTTTAGAGACGTCATTGCATCCCCTTCACGTTCCAAATCACAGGGATGTGCATTATTGGGAAGTAATGGCCGACTCTTTGGTGTTTGTAAGAATTTCAGTATAATTTAACAATCAGTCATGAAACCCTAGATCTAAATATCTAACCCATATTGGTTTTATTGAGAAGAAAACAGATAAATATATCAGCGGAAGCGTACTTGAATCCATAGTTAATTATTTCAATCCATAGTTATTTGCTAAGCAGAAAAGGTTTGGTCTTCCAAATTAACACAAAACCAGATTTGAAATTAGCTCTCCATAAAAGAGGGCTAGAGAGTTGCCAAAGCTTATGTAATTTGGGAGCCATAACCATTTATTTACAAAATTGGCATTTTGTAATTTGACCCTTCAACAAATTAAAATGCCCTAATATCTACACATTAAGCCCACGATAATATAAGTTTTTAAGCCTCTTAACTTTAATTTAAAGTTAGATCACTTCAGTTAGGTTTTACACAAAAATAGCACAACATAATTTCTTTTGCATATGTGTCCCAATTGTCGAAATATTCCAACAATATCCCTCTGACCCACATATGTAATAACCTTAAAATATATATTTAACTTTATGAGCTTTAAATTTTACTATTTATAACATATAGTGTATCCGAAACAATCTTGTCTATTAACTGTGTTGACAAAGAATCAAAGCGGCATTTGTTACATCTATCATAATTAAACCCATCAATAGTCACATATATCAATAAAATCAAATGACATAGATCAATCAGGGATGCATAACATGGAAATTACATGAAATGTGATCTATACATGTTTATATCATGCTGGTTCGATCTTTATTTATAAGCATATAACCTTTTATTTTGTTCCTTAGAGATATTCATTTTGGCTACTGACCAGTGATCCACTTTCAGTACCAATAAAATATCCGCTAAATAATACACACATATCCACATATGTATTTACTTTAGTATACATTAAAGTCCACACTGCAAGGCATGAAGAGTCTTTTGCATTTCTTTAGTTTCAAGCATGTTAACATTTGTCTATTTTTCTTTGGCAAAAGCAACTAAATCGTAGTTTAAATACCAAATATTTTAAGCATGTATCTTCCTAATTCTTTTGTAATAATCCAAATATCACCCCATAAACAATAATGTTGTATTTGAATCCCAAATACAAAATATTAATCCATAAGTGGGTTTCTTAAGTTGTTTTATCAACATCTTCATTAAGAAACATGACTTTGATCTCCATCACACGTTTCTCAAAAGTAAAATATGGAATAAGCTCCAAAGTGATTCCAATGAGTCGTTTACTAAATCTAAAGAGAATGTTATCTCAGTAAGATAAGGGTCAAAGAACTACGAAATAATCGCCTCAGTGGGATCCCAGGGAAACAACAGCAATGCCATATTTCCTTCGGAAGGATCCCTCGAGAAGGACCAAGTTAGGAAAAGGATGACAAGTAACTAAGGAATACCTTTAGATGAAGAAAAGCCCCTTTCCTGACATTAGAAGGGCATGATTTATAGAGTAATGATTTTCAGAGGCAGAGAACCACATTCAAGTAAGAACAATTACTCAGTAGCACTAAAGGCGGAAGCCTATGAAAGATTATTCTTCCCACCATCATCATATTCATTACGTCAAATGTACCCTTCGCAAAGTGCATAAGCATCACAGTGATTCCTTATCGAAAGACACTCAAGTAAACTCATTATGGCTTTGGGAAGCTCGATGCTACTCTAGGCTACGACAGAAGTGCAAGCCACATGACTCCTTTATTAAGCCTTTGGTTCCGCACATACGAAGGGCCAAAGACAATAGGGCAGTCATACACATCTATAAATACAACCCTAAGGGTCCAAAAGTAGGACCGAATTTTCTCACTCGGTACTCTTATTTTCAAATTTAGGAGTGTAAACCCTAACTTCTAAACCAATTCGGGGGTTTCTCAATTGCAACTCAGAAAAATACTAGTACCTGCGTGAAATTATCAACAAAGGACAAATTTGAAGTATTTAGGAGAATGTTACATCCCTCTATGTCTTGTTTGCTTCTTTTTCTATTAACCTTGACCCGAAAGGCTTTTGATGCCTCTAGTAAATAACCATTAGTATCCATCAAAGACTGTGATACCCTCTTGACCGAAGGATAACTGACTTTTTAGCCAATCCAGAAGTTCTTGCTTTCAAATATCTACCGGAAGCCTCTTATTTTTGGGTGATGACCATTTTTGCAGTTAACATTACTAGAGATAAAGAATAAATTGAAATGCAAGAAAAGTTACTAGGAATAATTCTGCTTTCGGGGTTGTTGAAGGTGGATCAGGAGTTGGCACACCTAATTATCAAGTTAAGTTCGAGGCATTATGGCACGATGATGATGAGAAATGAAACTGCTTCTTAAGAAGTGGTAAGTGATGGTGGTACCCTCTTACAAGCATATAGGATAGATTTTGCTAAACTAAGTAAGGATTACTCTTCTATTGGGAGGAAAATTATTATTGGGTGTCATCTATTAAAGTCCAGGAGAGGTCAAATACTTATAGTCGCATCTTCGGTGATTTTAGTTTAAATGATGGTATGAAGGGGAGGCTTGGTTCTGGAGAACTTCATGGAAGAGCCATGAGTTGGTGGAATGCTATGAGCAATACAACTCCAAAGGATAAGATCTCATGGGATAAGTTTAAAGCTAAGTTTAAGCAAAAGTTCATCCGTACGATCTAATTTTTTTTCATTTTGTTCCAAAGGTTTGTAAAATCAAAACAAAAGTAATACGTCTATGGTTGAATTTATTATTGATTTCAAATTATGATATGTTATTTATACATATTTCTTTGAGAAAGTATGTGTAACGACCTACCTTTTTGACCAATCCAAGTCGGTAATTAAACCAGCTCAGAACGTTCAAAATGACAGATAGTTATTTAGCTTAGCGGATTTAAATAGAAAATACACACAGAGTCAAAGACACAGAAAAACAACAGTATATCTCACAGTGGAATTTATTATACAAAAATATCAGAGTTTATACAAAATATTCGTATAGCGGAAGAAATATAAAATTTACACATAGATTTTTAAAAGAATAAAAGTTTACACTTTTAGTCGGGGTTGCACATGTACGTGTGTCTTCACGTTCCTCTCCAGTTTTGGGAGCTTAATATCTTTAAATTTGGAACACTTAGGCATGACCCGAGCGTTTCATGCGAAACACAAATCATTCAAGTCGGGATTAACTTTATTCAAGTATGTCAACATCAATAAAATGCATAAATATAATAGTTAATCCAACTAGTATGAGAGTTTCTATTATTCGAATATGAGCCAAAATATCCAAGTAATCATTGTCAATATTATATTTTGCAAACAAATCAAGGCAACCTGGGTTTCGAGATACATGGCCAGTCATGGCATAAATATCAAGGCAACACGTGCATGCAGGGGTGCAAACATGGGACAGGGTATTATCAACTATTCATTTTAGTTCGTGAATGTGTACAACAAAAGGACGGTATGAGTGTCCTTGCAACATGCAATATAAATGAGGCTAACATTTCAATACATGACAAAACTAGTTACACGTCATACAAAAAGCATAAGGGACCAGTCCTCCCTTTCAAACATATCGCAATGTCCTCAATTTTTCAACAACAAGTCCAAAATGAAGACATGGTTATTAATACATGGCACTATATAGTACAATCATGACGCAATTGAAACAAAATAAAAGTATGCATATTTTGCAGACCAATATATACATACATGATTATAAATGAGAAAATGCATGAGGTTTAAGTAGTGCTAGAAATTAAATACTACAAGTATGGGTTGGCACAGATTCAGCCTTACGAGAATGGTCACGTGCATGTATTCATGGTAGCATATAAATTGGTGCCTAGCAACATGCGTTCAGGTTCAGACTTTTGCCAAAATAAATCAAGGTAACTATATGTGAATACAACATATGTTTGTGTTTAAGTTTCTACTCATGGCAGGGTGTATGTATGTTTCAGTTCCACACAAATATCAAGGCAGTAGTACTTCTAAATATCTCAACCCAGGTTATTAGAACAAATGACCACATGTATGTTAATATATCTTTCTGGTGTCTAGGGAAGCAAACTTAAGTAATCATAAAGGTTCTTACAGCACGTCTAACATGTACTGTTGAATAGCCTAATGTAGAATCTTCAAGGAAATTAATTATATGAACCATAAGTGTACAGGTTAAGAAAAAAACAAAAAAAAATTGTTTCCAGTTCAGTAAACTTTGATAAACACATACATATAATTAGTTTAATCCCAACAAGTTTATTTAAATGGTTCGAGTATCACAAATCAGTGAACCACCGAAATAAATGGAACAAGCACGAAAAATAATGTGTGGGCACATATCCATTTCCAAATAGTAGGAAGCAAGTGTAACAAGATAGTACAATAGTCATTTATGGTCACAATATTGAATATGAAAGTGGCAAGCCTGTTTTAACCATATATAAATTTTCCTAAATACCAATCCAAATAAATTTCATATATTTAAAACGTTGAAAAACTGGTTCGTTAAAGTATGGTATCATAGTTGGTCTACATAACTAGTCTTGATGAGTACTTTGGTAAGAGGTTGTTGGACCATATTGAATATCCTTTCAAGAAGCTGGTCAAGAAGTCCTTAATACATGAAATCATGTTTCTTTTGTGTTGCAATTGATGCTACTAGCAAAGAGGAATCAAAGCTATGATAGGTTGGTGGAGGTAAAAAGAAATGGAATGGAAAGAGAAAGCAACAACAGGGCATAGGATGTCCAAATAAGAAGAAGCACACAAGCAAGATAGTTTGCTATAATTTCAATGAGAAATGTCACTATTCTAAAGAGTTAAAGGGTCCAAAGGAGAAAAGTGCTTTAATTATGAAAAGCTCGGACACATGAAGAAGGATTGCCTGGAAATTCTTAAGGACAAGCAGGTCGGGAAAGCATATGCTTTGGAGGTTGTGCCAACTTCTAGTGCTCCTCCTACTAAGGGTAAGGGAATCTTGGTGAAATGTACACTTTCTATTCTAGATGTTTCTATAGGATTTTTGTTTGATACTACAACTCCACATTCTTTTATCTGTAGTGATCTAATATATAGATTGGGCTTGGAACCTACGATAGTAGATAGACCTTCGATTCTGATTCTGACTTATCATGTAGAAGGATCTACTAGTATTTACATGATTTGTCACAGTCTAGTTTTACTAAGCCATAGCTTCTCTCTTGTATATAAGTTTTTTTTAGACTTTGTTTGGACCAGAATCAATTTGGATATAGACTGGCCTAAGAGGTATGCGAGTGTAGTGGATTGCGAGAAGATCAAGGTGACAATTGGAAACATAGAAGGGCAAACCATTGTGATACTCTTCTTATTGGATGGGTTATTCGTCAACTTTTATATTCACTTAAAATTCAACTACATGGGTTATCATTTGTGCCTATCGCTGGAGAGTATCCCGATGTCTTTATGAAACTGAAGGGGTTGTTGTTGCATTGGGAGACCATAGATAGGCCTATAGTTATGCCTTCGAGGCATATGGCACCTTGAGAATAAAGAGCTAGATGTCCAAGTCGATAACCTATTGAGGAAAGGATTCATTTGGAGAAGCATGTCCAAATGGGTTGTGCCAGTTGTGTTAACGATAAAGGCAAGTGGCTCATTTAGATTGTATGTCATATGTGAATAAATAACAAAGAAGAATAAGTATCCTTTACTTCGGATTGATGACTTATGATCAGTTACACGAGGCAAGTTTGTTTCCTCAAATTATTTTTCCATCAGATTCCATTATCTTAGAGTAGCTAAAGATAGTGTGTTTATTTCTACATTTTAGATTCCACCGCGAATTTGTGAGTAGTTAGTGATGCATTTTGGATTGATCAACACCTAGGCATATTGTGTGGATCTTATGAATAGAGTTTTCAAATATCAGCTGAATAAGTTCGTGTTCGTGTTTATGGATGATATCTTGATCTACTCCGAGATAAAGGAAGAAAACATAATGAAATGGTGGATTATATTATAGATTTTAAGGAAGCAATGGATTTTAAGGAATCATCGGTTGAAATCAAAGATCTCTAAGTGTCACTTTTGGAAGGAACAAGTGAGTTTCCTGGATAATGTAATATCTGGTTAAGGGATAACAGTGAATTCTGCTAAGATCGTAGTGTCTATGGTTTGAATCAACCTCAGAGTTCTTTAAAAGTGATAAGTTTTTTGGTTTTGATGGATACTATTGAAGCTTCAATAAGGATTTCTCAAAGATAAAAGCCCATTCAACTGTCCTAATACATAAGAATTATACCTTCGTATGAGATACGCTTAATGTGATCATGATTTTGTGACTTCAAAGGAAAAATTATCACTTATGTTAGTCGAGAACTAAAGCCACATGAAATGAATTACCTTAGCTATGATCTCAAATTAATGGAGATTGGTTTTTGTTTTGAAGATATAGAGACTTATTTATTAGGAGTAAGGTTTGAGTTATTTATAGACCATAAGTCTTTGATGTACCTTTTGTCGCAGAAGGATCTTAATCTTTGACAACAACGATAGTTAATGTTTTTGACTTTGAATGATTTTTGGTGTCTCCTATACACTAGTAAAGGAAATGTAGTTGCAAATTCATTAATCATAAGACATGTTGGCTTAGAAACCATGTTCTTAGAATGGAAGTAACTAGAGCGTTAAGCTGGATTTGATTTCATGCCACATTTGTGTAGAGCTTCAGATGCCGATAAGTTTATCCATTAGACATACTCTTATTGAAAGGATTGGTTGAAAAGTCGGTATGCACGACTTAAAGGATCTATATGGATAATGCGGAAATATATGTGATATACTATCTAAATTTTGTGCAATAGTTTATGCAAATAAAGTATAAGTTATTGAAATATATAGCAAGTAAATATAAGCGGTAAATAAAGAGACACCAGGAGTTTTTATACTGGTTCGGACTTCCCGCCCTACATCCAGTCCCGAAGCTCCTCTTCGGAATTCACTAACAATGCCCTCTCTTAACCCGGAGCAACAGGTTAGTACACCCGAGCCCCAACAAGGATGCCTCTCGCCTGAGCAACTACACAGGTCTTCAACGATTACAAAGAGTTTGACTTCTGGATGTGTTCTTCTTTCAACACTGATTAGCCAATAGCTTAAGCACAACCTTCCTTTAATCTAATCCTCGAGTATATACTTTGAATGCATAGATTTAAGGAAGTAGAATGGCTTGTTGAATCAAGTGATATTAATGTTAAATCAAGGATTCAGCAAGTATTTGAATATGAAGAGCTTTTTGTTTGCAAAGAGTATGAGAATGCAATTCATAAAATAGAGAAAATATATAATCATTCGGTTATCGTTAAACAAGATTGAAGTTGTTTATATAATGGTCTAAGAGCAGCAAACATTCATGAATAATTTCCATAAAAAGATGTCCATTTCCTTTGATTAATGAAGAGGAATCTCTTTATGAATGGAAGCAACTCTTCAGAAAATAAAATCTGAGTCGAATTAGTCGACTGGTTAAAAATCATTAGTTGACTGGTGGAATTAAAACATATATATATAATTTTTAAAACTAGCCATTATATACCAAAACAGGTCGACTGGTCTATTTCCTACCAGTTGACTGGTAGGCTAGTTTTGGTATATTTTTGGCTTTTTGATGGCTTTATAAATATATATTTATATATATAAATGATTAGCACATTCATGTATAATTGAGGATAGATTTTAACATAATTCTAACACGACTCAATGTATATACATATATAAAACCTTATCTTTATGATTCAATTCCCGTAGTAGCTTTGTTCATTGACATCGATCAAAATCTCGTTATTCAACATTCTCCCCCTTTTTGATTGATGACAACACTTTGGATTTTCTCCCCCTGAATGTATAACTCCCTCTGAATTTCTGCACAAATTTGTTAGTTTATATATTTTATACTTACCATTTGAATCCTGCATTCACAAGTGTTAGCACAATTTCCAATAATATGGAAATACAATAGTATGGAAACATAACAGTGGTATATGGATAGCATGAGAGATATTTTTATCCCCCTTTGTCATCTATTAAAAAGAAATTAAGACATTATGAGTACAAAGTAATTGAAGAATATTTTTAGAGATCTTTAACTGATACAATCCCTAACTCACGTCAGAGTTTAATGAAGGAATTCTCTAGAAGGGGTTTAGTGAAGATATCAGCAATTTGATTTTCTGAGTTAACAAATTCTAAATTAAATGTTTGTTTTTCAATGTTATCTCTCAAGAAGTGATGTTTGATATCAATGTGTTTAGTTTTGGAATGGTTTGCCGGATTCTTAGATAAATTTATTGCACTTGTATTGTCACAATATATTATAGAATTTGACAAATTTACATTAAAATCTTTTAGTATTTGCTGCATATATAATACCTGAGCACAAGCTGGTGCAGCAGATATGTATTCAGCTTTGCATATTGACAACGAAACACAGTTTTGTTTCTTGCTAAACCAAGATATAAGTGATTTACCAATAAAGTGACATGTTCCACTTATACTCTTACGATATGTTCGTGATCCTCCAAAATCAGCATCGCTATATGACACTAATTCAAAGAAACATTCTTTTGGATAGGAGAGTCCAAAATCTTTTGTATTGCTTAGATATCATAATATTCGATTAACTGCTCTTAAATGCGACTCTTTTGGATTAGCTTGAAATCGGGCACATAAGCAAACACTCATCATAATATCTGGTCTACTCGCAATTAAATATAAAAGTGAACCTATCATGCTTCTATATAACTTTTGATCGACATTTTTTCCAATTTCATCTTTATCTAAATGTGCCGATGTTGATGTACTCATTGGTGTAGGTTTACTTGAAGTGTTTTCCATTCCAAAGCGTTTTACTAGATTGGTACAATATTTTTCTTGATTGATAAAAATTCCATCTGGTAATTGCTTGATTTATAATCCTAAAAAATAAGAAAGTTCTCTCATATGTGACATTTCAAATTCATTAGTCATTATTTTTGAAAATTCTTGACATAATTGATCATTTGTTGAACCAAAAATAATATCATCTACATATATTTGAACTATTAGAATATCTTTATGATCTTTCTTAATAAAAAGTGCCTGATCAACCTTCCCAATTTGAAATCCTGAATCTATCAAATATATTTTAAGACGTTCATACTAAGCATGAGGTGCTTGTTTCAATCCATATAATGCCTTTTTCAGTTTATAAACATGATCAGGATATTTTTCATGAGCAAATAATGGAGGTTGTTCAACATATACTCGTTCTTTAATGTAGCCATTTAAGGAAGCACTTTTAACATCCATCTGATATAATTTAAAATTATGATGACAAGCGTATGCTAATAGTATTTGAATTGCTTTAGTCGTGCAACTGGTGCAAAAGTTTCTTCATAATCTATGCCTTCTTCTTGATTGTAACCTTGCGTAACAAGTCTTGCTTTATTTCTAGTGATATTACCTAATTCATCTGCTTTATTTTTGTAAACCCATTTTGTTCCAATAACAGTTTGAACATTTGGTCTTGGAACTAGTTCCCAAATTTCATTACATTCAAACTGGTTTAGTTCTTCTTGCATGGCGATTATCCAATTTTCTTCTGTTGATGCTTCTTTAGGATTTTTGGGCTCGATATTTGATAAAAAGGCTACATTACTTACTAAATTAAGTTGACTTCTTGTCCTTACATTTGAAGTTATTTCTCCAATGATATTCTTAGTTGGATGATCTCTTAATATTCTTGGTCGAGATCGAACTTCATTAGCAGGAGTATTTTGATTATTGATATTATCTTGTAATTCTGTAGCATTATTCTCTATATTATTATGAATAATGTTTTCATCTTCTCTGTATATTTCAATATCATCATCATGTGAAGGACAATTTTTCAGAGTATCTGAATTTAAAGAATTTTGAATAATATTTTCATAAAATGATACGTGAAGTGATTCTTCAATTTTACCAGTTCGTTTATTAAAAATACGATAAGTTTTGCTACGCTCAGAATATCCTAAAAATATTACTTCGTCAGATTTTGAATCGAATTTTCCCAACTGATCTTTTGTTGTTTAAAACAAAACATTTCGAACCAAAAACATTGAAATAAGATATATTTGGTTTTCTACTAGTAAAAAGCTCATATAGAGTGTTTTTAGTAAGTGGTCGAATGGAAACATGGTTCAAAACATAGCAAGCTGTTGCGAATGCTTTAGTCCTAAAATGTTTTGGTAATGTACTTCCATTTAATAATGTTCTAGCACATTCTTGTAAAGTTCTATTCTTACGTTCTACAACTCCATTTTGTTGTGGACTTCTAGGAAATGAAAATATGACGACATGCCACCTAAATTCCTGAACTTCTTAGCTACTTTTTCCAGGTCAAAAGGCTATGGGGGTGGAGGTGATGGTGGTGCTACAACCTCCGTTCACGCAAGATATTGTCCCCAACTTAGCCACCATCTCTTACTAACGCCGAGGCCTTTTGAGAAACAAAACCCCATACCTATATGGTGGCTAAGTTGGGGATAATATCTTGCGCGAACGGAGGTGTGGGTTGTTACAGAAAAATTATGAAAAATTCCTTTATTTTGACAAAATAAATCAAATTTCTCATTTTCAAATTCTCCTTCATGATCACTTCATATATTCTTTATTTTAAAACTAGTTAAGTTCAGGCTTGAAAAAATCTTAAAAATATCAAAAGTATCGCTTTTATTCCTTAAAAATATAGTCCAAGTATATCTTGAAAAATCATTAACAACTACAAACACATATCTACTATGATTTATGGACTGAACTTGAGTTGGTCCGAATAAATCCATATGTAATAATTCAAGTGGTTGTAAGGTTGATATAACCTTTTTAGATTTAAAAAAGGATTTTGTTAATTTTCCGAGTTGACAAGCATTGCATAAATTTTCAGTTTTGAATTTTATTTTGAGTAAACCTCTTACAAGATCATTTTTAGATAATTTGTTAATGGTTTTAAAGTTAATGTAACAAAACCGTTTGTGCCATAGCCAAGGACCATTATCTTTGGCTAATAAACACATGTATGGATTATTATTAATTGTCATATTTAAAATATTAATATTTTTGTCTCGATTTCCTTCGAAAATAAGATTTTGGTTTGAATCAAATATACTACATTTATTTTTGGAAAATGTTATTTTAAAACATTTATCACACAATTGACTTATACTTAAAAAATTGTGTTTTAAATTCTTAACTAATAAAACATGCGAAATAAGAGGTGAATTAGATATACCGTAATTGCTCACATCGCCTTTGCCAATGATGTATCCTTTGGAATTATCTCCAAATGTGACAGTTCCTCCTTTTGAGTAAGTAATATTTGTTAGCATTTCCATGTCTCCTGTCATGTGTTTTGAGCAACCACTGTCTAGTATCCATTTCCCTATGTTTTTGTGAAGTGGAACCTACAAAAAATAATTAAATTTTTTTTATTGGTACCCACTTCCTCCGTTAGGGTCCGAAGGGTTAAATCTTAGGAAGTCAAACCCAAGAGGGCTTAGATTCCTTTTTGAAAAAATAATCACTATTATAATGAACCGTATCTAAAAAGTTCTTAATATATTTATTCCTAGAATTATTTGTTTTAGGAATCCATATACTAATAGTTTCCGAATATTTTTTTCTTAGTAGAAGTATTTAATTTTCTACTAGAAATTCTCGGCAAATTGTTAGAATTTTCGAAACTGGATTTCCTTTTTGAATTTATTTTATTATTATATCCAAGTCCTTTTTTATTAAAAACCGATTGAGAATTTTCTAAAATTTTAGATAAATTCTCTCTACCCTTGTTAAAATTATTTACATTTTTAGAAATACTTTCTAATTTAGTTTTTAAACTAGAATTTTCTAACTCTACAATATTAACTTTATTATTCAAATCATAATTTTCAAAAAGCAATAAATCATTTATATTCTTTTGAATTTTTGTTTCTTGACTTAACAAAGAAATTTTAGAATTTGCATTTGAAAGAGAATCTTGTAATCTTCTAATTTCATCTTCTAAGATTTCTTTTCCATCTTTCAAAAGGTCTCTCTCAAATTTGGCTTTGTTTTTGTCTTCGTTAGCTTGTTTAAATTTTCTTTTAAACATTTTTCTAGATTCTAAAATTTCCATATTTATTTCTACTAATTCATCAAAAGTAAAATCACTTACATCATTGTCTTTAGCCATAAAGCACACATTTTCTTGCTCACTATCGCTGTCGCTATCACTTTCAGAAGATGAGTCCGAATTATCCCAAGTGACTGAGAAAGCTCATTTCTTTGATTTTTCACTTTTGCGTTTTCTTTTTAGCTTTGGACAGTTCTTTTGATAGTGTCCGGTCTTGTGACAGTTGAAACATTCTTCTAAAGCTGGATCAGGTTCTTTTGATGAATTCTTCTTTATATTTTTGCTTTGACTCTTTCGGTATATTAGAAATTTTCTAAAAAATTTAGCAACAAATGCTATATCTTCTTCATCTGAATGAGAATCTTCTTTTTCTGCATGGAAAGCTAAATTCTTCTTATCTTGTACCTGTGCTTTCTTTGCCTACAAGTCCACTTCATATGACATTAGATTATCGATTAATTCTTCCGGTTTCATGGCAGAGAGATCATTAGCTTCTTCGATCGCTAATACTTTTCTCTCCCATTCATCGGTTAAAGAATTTAAATTTTTTGAATCTATGTAAAAGTCGGAATATTTTTCTCCTGGTCCTAATAATGAATGATAAAATTTTGAAAACATGAATACATATCATTTATGAATTCGTTCTCGTTCATCTTAAAATTTTGAAACTGATTTTTGAGCATAGAAATTTTACTTTGTTTAACTTTGTTAGTGCCTTCATGAGTAATCTTAAGTGTTCTCCAGATTTCATAGGCAGTGTTTACAAATCCGATTGAACTCATTTCTATCAAGTGCACAATGTAGCATATTCATGGCCTTAGCATTTGAAGTAGCTTCATTTTTCTCAGTGTTTGACCATTCAGTGTATGCAGTAGTATGTGATGTATATTCTTTTTGAGTAATATTCCGTGCATCATAGCTATTAGCTTGCATGTATATTCTCATTCTAGTAGCCCAATAACTATAATTCATGCCATTAAAGAAGGGTGGTCTAGCCGTTGATTGGCCTTCAGAATATCCGGTGTTATTGCTATTGCTAGTGTTACTATCTATATTATCTAATTATCAAATAACAGTTTTACGGTTATATGATAGCCTTGCTCTAATACCAATTGAAAAGTCGGTATGTACGACTTAAAGGATCTGTAAGGATAATACGGAAATATATGTGATATACTATCTAAATTATATGCAATAGGTTATGCAAATAAAGTCTAAATTATCGAAATATATAGCAAGTAAATATAAGCGGTAAATAAAGAGACACCAGGAGTTTTTATACTGGTCCGGACTTCCCGCCCTACATCCAGTCCCGTAGCTCCTCTTGGGAATTCACTAACAACGCCTTCTCTTAACCCGAAGGAATAGGTCAGTACACCCGAGCCCCAACAAGGATGCCTCTCGCCTGAGCAACTACACAGGTCTTCAACAATTACAAAGAGTTTGACTTCTGGATGTGTTCTTCTTTCAACATTGATT
This sequence comes from Allium sativum, assembly GCA_030737875.1. Classification (NCBI taxonomy): domain Eukaryota; kingdom Viridiplantae; phylum Streptophyta; class Magnoliopsida; order Asparagales; family Amaryllidaceae; genus Allium; species Allium sativum. The sequence goes on from JASFAX010000327.1 coordinate 28,045, forward strand.
AGCCAATAGCTTAAGTACAACCTTCCTATAATCTAATCCTCGAGTATATACTTTGAATGCGTAGATTTATGGAAGTAGAATGGCTTGTTGAATCAAGTGATATTAAAATTAAATCAAAGATTCAACAAGTAATTCAATATGAAGAGCTTTTTGTTTGCAAAGAGTATGAGAACGCAATTCAGAAAATAAAGAGAATATATAATCATTCGGTTATTGCTAAACAAGATTAAAGTTGTTTATATAATGATCTAAGAGTAGCAAACATTCATGAATAGTTTCCATAAAAAAGATATGTCCATTTTCTTTTGATGACGAGGAATCTCTTCATGAATGGAAGCAACTCTTCGGAAAATAAAATCTGGGTCGAATCAGTCGACTGGTTTTAAATCATCAGTTGACTGGTAGAATTAAAACGTATGTATAATTTTTTTAAAACTAACCGTTATATACCAAAATAGGTCGACCTGTCGACTGGTCTATTTCCTACCAGTCGACTGGTTGGCCAGTTTTGGTATATTTCCGGCTTTTTGATGGCTTTATAAATATATATTTATATATATAAATGATTACTACATTCATGTATACTTGAGGATAGATTTTAACATAATTTTAACACGACTCAATGTATATACATATATGAAACCTTATCTTTATGATTCAATTCCCATAGTAGCTTTGTTCGTTGACATCGATCAAAATCTCATTATTTAACATTGGTACTATCCAAAAGCAGGATGCTAAGTAGTAGAGATTATGGAAAAGCCTAAGATATGATTAGAGTCTGAGGATACAAATCAATATTAGACCGACCAAGACGGTGGCTTCATAAAGAAAGAAGGATATATTTTATGAATGTAGATGAAGTTTTTAGTGAGTGTCCTTACTCTAAATCAACCATTCATCCTGGAGGTATATGTGCCGAGACATAAGAACTTACTTCCGGGAAGGTATGAAGAAAGATACTGGAAATTTTATCTCGAAGTGTATGAATTGCCAACTAGTGAAAACTGAGTAGAAGAACCCAAATGGATAACTCAACCATTGGAGATTCCTAAATGGAAATAAGATCATGTATCCTTGGATTTTATTGATGGCTTACCTAAGACTATGGCATGATATGATAATATATGGAAGAAATTGTAATGCACCTTTTTGTTGGTGGGAAGTAAATGAGACATTAATGCATAGTTTTGATATGATTCATGAGATGTCAGTAAAGGTAGAAGTCATCCAGCAACGAATGAAAGCTGCTTAGGATCACTAGTGTTGACACACTTTTTGGTCAAAGCTGTCACACATGGAATTCCAGAATGGTAGCACGCTCAAGCGATGGAAATAATGCCAGAAGACATATAACAATTTAGTCGAAATCGCAACATCAACATAAACAGGCCCGAAACTCCTATCAGACGACCTCTTTTGGGCCCGAAAACAGAAATTACGGAGCCAAGCTCCGAAGCTCTTGTAGACCTCTGAATTAGCTTCAGGTTGAGCTTTCGTTTGGCTCAATTAGACTTACGGTTTGAAAGTTATGCCCGTTTTCGTGAACGCGTGTAGAGGTATTGACTGGCAATCACTTGGATGAAGTGACGAAATATCAGAAAGTTCAGAATATGGACCGGATCGCGGGATCCTAACATCGGCTCGCCCTCCTTTGGGCTCGCCCCCACTCCTCGGATTCGTGAAGCCTCCTCACTTTGTGGAACACCCTGGCTCGTGGAGCGTATATTGATCACGACCCGTTCGTGGTCGACCTATGGACCACGACTCGCTCGCAGGTTCACCATCCCAGCTTCTCACTCCAGCTTGTAATCGACTCGGTTCGTGACTCGCCCCTGGACCACGACCCGCTCGTGGGGCATATAAGGATCACGAACCGCCTGTACCATAACAGCAACAACACTCAATTTTGACCTGTTCTCAAGGCTACTCAAGCTCCTACTTTCCCGAATCGGGTGCCACGTACCCCATCACGAACCGGTCTTCCTAGATGCCCTCCTACAACTATAAATACACCATTTGAAGGCATTTTCAAAGACTTTTGGCCATTCTTCTTCGCGGCTTCCACGATTACTGAAGTGCAAGGATTTTGCACCTTTCTACTCAAAAATTCTCTTCTAGTAATCTCAATTAACACACGGATTGTGTGTCTACATGTAACTGATTCTTGTAATCTGTCAGTATAACAATAAGATTATAAAGTGGATGTAGGCTACATCTACAGCTGAACCACTATAAAAACTTCACGTGTTCCCTCTTATTTACTATTTTCTACATTTTTGTGATCTGTGATCTTCATTTGGGTGTTAGTGCCAATTTTTGGTCTAACAGCTAGAAGAGATAAGAGAAGAATAGATCAAAAGTCCTCAATATAATATAGCAATTTGTGAATATTCCCCCTCTCAAGATTGTCATTCATATTAGTCAGAAAGGTAAATTAGCTCTTAGATTTGTTGAATTATTTCCAACCATGGAAAAAACTAGAAAGCTAGCCCATAGGGTGGACCTACATTTGAAGATAACGGTTGTGCATATTGTTTTTCAAGTCTCATATCTATGGAAGTTTGTGTATGGCCCACATATTATGGAAACACCAAATCAGTTAGAAGATACAGAAGTGGAGCTATAAGTCTCAAGACCTTGTAAGCCACTTTGAGTTATTAAAAATGACAAGAAACATTTAGGAGGAAGATAATTAAGCTAGTTAAGGTGTAACGGAGCAAGGATAAAGGTGGTTCTACATGGGAGATGGAGGAGAGTATGAGGATGACATATCCATAACTCTTTGAACGATATGTCTCATATATCATATCTACTTGCACCATTTTGTCTTATACTATTATAATTCTACTTGCAAGTATAGGAATTTACCTTGCTTTTTATATTTGGATAATAGATTAGATGTTAAGGTATTTGCTTGTGGATGGTAGGCGTATGGGATACTATATTTGTTTGTGTTTGTTTGGGGCTTTGGGGGTGAAATCTTTAAAGGAGAACACTGTAACGATCCGTACTTTTGCATATCAGAGGATTGCAAAATAATTCTATTTAACATATATGTGATAGTATCATTCTAATTTTTTCAAAAATGGTTCATTGGGATGTTTTACACAATCATGATTTTTTCTAAATCTTTATGTGATCATTTTATCATTAAAAGTACTATTTCAGCCATGACTTTTAATATGAGCCAAATTAGACGCTTTAATCTATTTTATTGTTTTGTAGTGATGGTTACTCAATTCATAGAGCGGTCATATGAAGAAATTAGATAATTTGTTTGAGAGATGTAATAGTTTAAGTTTTAAAAGCTGCTGGCCAGAATTAGAATAGTGATGTTGGGATGAAATCAACAATTTCATTAGTCTAATTAAATTCAACTATAAATAGGAACTGACATGACTCATCAAAAGTTTCTCTTCCTGTCGATTCTCAACCTAATTCTACTCTAGTTCATCCATAATTCACATATTTTTATAGTTAATTCTTTGTCATATCATCTGTATTACTAACTAAAGTTTAATCTACCTTGGTTGATTAGATTTCTCCACTTTGATTAAGGGTTCATGCAAGTTCTTGCATTTTGAATTGAATCTTCAGCATATTTCATCATGTTGTTAGATTAGGTGAGTCGTTATGATTTCTCACATGTTACAATTCGATTATATGTTACAAGTGGTCTATTTCGTAATATATGTGTGAAATTAAATTTAAAACTTGAATAGATCTAGGAATTCTAGACTAATCTAATTTTGTAATATGATGACCTAAAAATGTTAGATCCAAAGTATTAGGGAGTAATCAACCATGTTAAGTGTTAGATCTATGTTTAAATATGATTGAATCATGTTTGTATGCAATTTGATGATTATGTGTGATTGTAATTGATTGAATTCGTTGTTTGAATGATTAAACTGTCTGAATTGCTTGTGATGATTGAGTTGTGTCTTAGTGATATGTATGTTCAGGACTCAAGTGGGTATTCGGAGCAAATCTAGAGCATGTTTGAAAATCCACTTATTTCAAAATCAAAAGACCGGCTTATAGCCAAAAAATTGTTTCAAATTCATCTCGAAGCCAAGGACGTGCAACCATGTTCAAAATAGGTCCAGTTGATTAGAAGCATAATGTTTAAGTGTGGGAAAGTATGCTTCGAAATAGTGGTTCGAAGCAAGGAAGTTGCTTCAAAGAAAGGGAACTCTTCGAAGCGGTGATTTTAAGGAAGGGAGTAGGTTCGAAGCAAGGGAGCTCTTCATAGCACTAATTCGAAGGAAGACAATGATTTGAAGCAAGGTAAATTTTGTTCGAGGAAAGAAAATTAGTGATTCAAAGGTTTTTTCTTTGAGCTGGTCAAAAAAAGAAATTTTTTTTTATTCGAAGCATAGTCTGTAAAAAAGTATTTTGATGCCCAAATCAAAATGCTTCATGAATCAAAGTAAGTGCTTCGAAGATCTAAGCAGTGTGATTTGGGTGTAATATAATATATGCCTCTTCCATGATTGAGGTAAGCTTTGGAGATAATTTTAGGTTGTTTGAAGCAAAAACAAAAGCCTTGATTTGAAGGAAAGCAGGTTTTGGATCGAAGCAAAGTGATTATTCTAAAAAGAGGCATGTAACACCTGGAAATTTGATGTTAGCTAAATTAGTTATTTAATTAGGTTCCTAAATTGGAATTTGACCACGACACTAGCACCATTGTGTTCGTGATGGAATTCTAGTCAACTTTCATATTTGGAACTTCGTGAGGGAAATCTATATGAAAAAGCTTCAGTCTTGGATCGAAGCAAAGTGATTGTTCCATCAAGAGGCATGTAATAACCCAAAATATGAACTTAGTTAAATTAGTGATTTAATTAGGTTCTAAAATTGGAATTCAAGCAAACGATGAAATTTGACCATGAAACAAGCACCATTGCATTCATGACAGAATTCGGGTCAATCTTCATATATGGAACTTTGCAAACAGAATTTATATGAAAAAATTATGAATGAAAAATGAACACGAGTGGACAACAAATATATAAATAAAATTTATTAACTCTTATCATTAATAACTCTACCTCATCCTCATCTTGCTTGACCAAAGTGTCGACCAGGCGGTCGGTCGCTCCATTGACCTGTTGTTCGATGTGGCAGTGTGGTAGCTTGGGCTTGTGGTAAATAGAATTGATATTAATAGATGAATGTTTATAAAATAAAATTTGATGGTACTTGGTTATTTCAGCGCCTATAAATAAATGACTAAACCCCTGCCTTCTCTAATATTTTCAAGAGGCAACAGCAAAACTCTGCCATTTTTATTTCTCTAGTTTCTTCCAAATTTTCTCAATTAAAATATATTTATAATCAACAACGAGGATTAGAGATAATGAATCCAGATTAATAAGAAAAGACAGGTTTTGCACGTAAAGTAATTTCATAGGTTTCTATCCTTTATTTTCATTCCATATTCCAATTCTTTTCGTAGGTCTACAAATTTTGATACATACATACATATATATATATCCCTTTTTTATTCATACTATATATATTTTTAAGGATTTTGAAATGAAACCTAAAAGCTGTGGTTTGGATTTGAAATTTGGGAAAGCTTTACACGTAAGTGGGAAATTTATTTATTGTTTATAATATCAATTTTTTTTCGTAGGTATAATTTGAATTCATATGCCTAAATCTGATAGCTCTCGCATAAAACACTCAAACCTTGCCTACAATCATTTCTGTATCTATTTACTTGTGTTTACACCTAACCTGGGTAATAACCCATAAAGGATATTAAGACTTTTGTGTGTTCTTGTGTTCCATATCTATAAAAATGGATGTAAGATACAATTTATGTAAATTGGCCTTCTAAATCTAAATCTATATATATTTTTGATTGTTTGAGGATTTGTTTAATTTTTATATACTACCCCTTTTTGTCATTTTTCTATGAAAGGACCATATTTGAATTATAAGAAGTATGTATATAAATATAAGGAAAAGATGTGTAAATTTACGTGTTTTACACGTAACATACACTGTCTACTCAAAAAAGAAGATTTATTCCTTGTAATTTTAAATAAGTCAATGTTTCCTCCTTTTTAAATGTTTCGGCAAATTTATGGTAATTACAGTAAAAGACATTTTTTAGGAAATTTGAAAGTTTAACAAGCCAGAACACAGAAAGATTGTTCTAGCTATTAACACGGACTAGAATGCAAAACTAGTTAAACTTAGAAAACAAGTATATACGTAATTACTACACCATATATATACTTTATTCGTCCAACTCTTACATAATTAACATGTATTATTATTACCATTTGGTAGATATTAGATTAGGTTTGAATTTGAATTATTCTCCGCTAATTATGAGTATTAACTAGAATTTGCTCATATTCTTTTTTTGAAACCTAATTAAATAACTAATTTAATTAATGCTAGATTACGAGGTGCATTAGTATTTCCTCCTTAAACAAAATTTTATCCCAAAATTTAGTCAATGATAAATTCATGGTGCTGATACCTAATTATCCTAAACTACACAATCAATTTGTGCACAACCAATTTTGCAACCAAACATGTGCATGTGCATAGTGCACATAACGAGTCCCAATCATAAAATTATGTATGCAATATGAATCTGAACCAGATCCTCCTATACGAGTGCACTTTAAAACATTTCTCAAATCTTGATGCAAGCATTTTAAAATATATTGGCAATTCTACTTGTGTGCATCTTTTGAAAAATATTTTTCAACTAAAACTTTACATGACTACGAATAAAAATGTAAAACAAACAATTTTGCGTCCAAATCCAAACATCCAAAACAATCATGCATCTAAAATTGCTTCCTAATTGTTTCTCTTATGCCTAGAAAAGGAACTTTAGTGGGGAATTTACACTCCTAGCACTTTGAAAATTTCCAGTTTCCGTTATAAAGTGGAATTTTAACCTATTTGTCTCGAAATGCCACAAAATTCCAAGTGTAAACTACAAAAGGAGTCCTATAATCAAGCTCTAAGACGAAAATGAGTTTAATAATAGCTCACAGGCGTCGTTGACAAAATATAAAAATAGCATTTCTAAAGATAAAACAACATTTTACTTGTAATCGTTAACCTTTGAACATACCGCCGACCTTAATGCACCGCTAAAATTGCAAAAATAATTTTTTAATTATCTTTCCTACACTTCACATGGGACCTTAAAAATCATGGAAAAATAGATTCTTACTTCTTACAACTTGTGACAACCCAAACCCCGTACCACAGTGGCAAGGATAATCATTGGAATATAACACATTTATCACATCAACATATTACAGATAATAGCATAACACAATAAATCATAGAAGAATATTCATCATCATAACAGCGGAATCATAAATGTCATCATCATCAGAGTTACACAGATACAGGATACTACTTAGTACATAAAAGGTTCCAATAGGTAGATAATAAGTCTACAACATCATCAAATACAGCATATACAACGTGATGTCTAAATGTCCAAAATAAGTGTTACAAGAGAGTCTTCGTCTTCAGCCAAAAGAGCACCCCATGCTATGGTGCATATCCAAAATAAAGCCCATTACATGTTTACTTGGCTACCCATGTAAAAATAAGGGCACCCGAGTCTGCAAGTGAAAACAAACTACGAGTCGGTAATAGGATTGGTATGAGAAATCTTACTTAACTTATTTAATAATAAGGATAATTACAGGACCACGCCACTAACGTGGAACGAGTTTACTCCATTGGATTTCCAGTGCATAAAATAAAGTAAATCTTTTAAACAATGCAATGCTTTTTAGAAAAATGAAACCATTATAAGACTCAAGTCCCATCACACAATGCAACGCTAACCGGAGGACAGAGTTTTACATTAATGGCTAAAAATGTTTGGTACGCATAAACAAATTCATTTGATATTACTAGTGTCTAGTCAGTTTAAAACACTTTTCAATATAAATGTATCAATCCTAGACGGCATAGCTACCATATACTATGTCACCATATATAGGTTTACAATCAAATCTGTAATGTCGTATTGGAAATTGGGTTTCCATTATGAGTCAAGGATAGGGATGGCTGCTTCCGATTCGAGACACTCTAGCAAATGTCTCAGGATCCCTCGCAGTGAACCCTGTGAACGGTAGGGTCGGTCCACACATACTTTAGTGGATTGGTTATTCCTGAACAATACATTTCCCGGTCCTATCAGACCTATCACTTGGCCAGTAGCAACCAATATCCGAGGCGCCTCACAATTCATCATCTACATAAGTAAAATTGTCTGAGCTCCATACCATGACCCCACTTCTAGCTAGAAAGAAACGCAAGTTCTCCCTACGGTCACGTTCCCGTTTTTGACTCATAACGCTATAAACAAAGCTATGCTAATTAAAGCTATGCTTTGATCATCAACCACAAGGCTCTGCTTTTCAATAAAAGCCTTGATCATTTGCATCTTATCATGCCACATTGACAATCCATGCCATGCGACTGATGTCTATCTATATATAACCTCTAAGCTCATACGTCTCAGAGAAGAGTGTTAAGCAAGAGAATAAATTCTCCGCCACCAAACTGATATATATTTAATAGAAATCAATCAACACATAATAAAATCCAATATCAGACACACATCCATTTACAAGTTCGTTCTGAGTCTGAATGAAACCGAAGATACCTTATTCCTCGTTCCATATGTCCAACACGGAAGAGAGATCCTCGCATATCCGGACAATCAACAAGTACGTCCGGACAACTACCACTTTAACCCCATCCTGGGAGCTAACCAATCCAAGGCATCAGTAGTCATCCATTCGATGTGAAGATCGCCGGCATTCAACCACCGTCTTCAATGTCTTCGACTTTTAGTCATCGTATAATTATTTGAAATAAGATTTAACTCGGCCTTTTCAAATAATTCTCGAATATATATAATTCAAATCATTTATTTTCTTTGTTTAAATTTAATTCAATTCTATAGATTAATGTCAAATAAATCTAACTGTCCATATTACTTTATAAACCAAGGGAAATTGGTATATTTCCATTCCATATCGTTCATAATAAATTATAACGATTTATCGCTATTTTTATTTATATAAAAATAGCCTATTTAATTCGAACGACGTTTCAGGTCATTACGCGGCCTTGGCACTGTTTTTATTTAGATTTGAATTACACATTTCTCAAAATCTAACCGTTGGATTTTAACACAATTAATATCGTTGGAAAGATCTTTCCAAAGCGAACCCAACGGTTCCAGTTTTGGGAAAATCCGACGGTTGGATCTCTCGGTATAATCGTTTAAAGTTATGATTCCAAAACGCGAACTACCGCTCGCGATTCGTTCTATTTTAATATATATATATATATATAATTCGTTCGACGATTTCAAAATCATTTATTCTTTAAATAATTGGCTAACACCTTTAAATTTTGGAAAATTTCACCATAACCTCCTTCCATTTCATATTTACGTTAAAAATTTTATTTTTAACGAACAAACATTTCATTACATGTAAATTTTGTACACTTCATATTCATGTTAAAAAATAATAATATTTTAAATGAACAAACATTTAATCCAAGACATGTAAATTTTATACACTTCACATACATGTTACAGATGATAATTTTTTTATGAACAAAAATATATTTCAAGACATGTAGATTTTATGCACTTCACATACATGTTACAATTTATATTTTTAACACACAACACCATTTATTTTAACACATGACTATTTAATACACTTCATTAACATGTTAAAAATAATATTTTTAATGGACAAAAATATTTTAACATATGGTTCTTTTTTTTTTGCACTTCCTTCACATGTTAAAGATGATATTTTTATCAAGCAAAAACATAATTCAACCAATGATTATTTTGTTCTCATTAACATGTTAAAGATGATATTTTTATCAAGAAAAAACATAATTCAACAAATGATTATTTTATTCTCATTAACATGTTAAAGATGACATTTTTATCAAAAAAACATAATTCAACAAATGATTATTTTATTCCCAATAACATGTTAAAGATGACATTTTTATCAAACAAAAATATAATCCAACAAATGATTATTTTATTCTCATTAACATGTTAAAGATGACATTTTTATCAAACAAAAACATAATCCAACAAATGATTATTTTATTCTCATTAACATGTTAAAGATGACATTTTTATCAAACAAAAACATAATTCAACAAATGATTATTTTATTCTCATTAACATGTTAAAGATGACATTTTTATCAAACAAAAATATAATTCAATAAACAATTATTTTATTCTCATTAACATGTTAAAGATGACATTTTTATAAAACAAAAACATAATTCAAAAAATTATTATTTTATTCTCATTAACAGGTTAAAGATGACATTTTATCAAGCAAAAACATAATTTAACAAATGATTTTTTTTTTTCGTTAACATGTTAAAGATGACATTTTTATCAAACAAAAACATAACTCAACAAATGATTATTTTATTCTCATTAACACATTAAAGATGACATTTTTATCAAACAAAAAAAACTCAACAAATGATTATTTTATTTTTATTAACATGTTAAAGATGACATTTTTATCAAACAAAAACATAATTCAACAAATGATTATTTTATTTTCTTTAACATATTAAAGATGACATTTTTATCAAACAAAAATATAATTCAACAAGTGATTATTTTATTCTCATTAACATGTTAAAGATGACATTTTTATCATACAAAAACATAATTCAACAAATGATTATTTTATTCTCATTAACATGTTAAAGATAACATTTTTAACGAACAAAATATATTTTGACATATGATTCTTTTTTATTACTTCACTAACATGTTAAAGACAACATTTTTAATGAACAAAATATATTTTAACATATGATTCTTTTTAATACTCTACTAACATGTTAAAGACAACATGTTTAACGAACAAAATATATTTTAACCCAACAATTCATCACAACCACAATCAATCCCAATTTTATACAATGCATATATGTATTTTATATAGCGTATATATATATTTTATATAGAGTGTGTATATATATATTATTTTGAATTTAGAAATCTCACCTTGGGTTCCACTCCTTCTAAAATTGTAGAAAGCTCCAAATGCGTTCTAGCTTCTTCTAGAATGTAGAAGACGTTGCCACGAGTCCGATATCTCTTGTTTCACTGGATTTCGACAACAGATCAAAAAGATATGATTTTTATTCTTAAATCACAATTCGCAACGCTTTAAAATGTTGAAACCCTTTTTAGTTAAACAAGCCGTTACCTTCCAGTGTTCGTTCGAAACTAGGGTTACTGATTTCGTTCAATCCATCGCACGAGAGGAGAATCGGGTTGTACCACGTTGTAGAGGACGGAGAGGCATACCAGGGGGGCCTACCACGTCGAACTCGAGCTGGGCACGGAGGAGGGGCGGCGCGATGAATGGGCAAACTTCAAAGGCTCGGATCTCGACGAATACACAACGATAGGGGGCGAGACAAGTATGGATACAAAGATCTCAAGATTATCTACAAATTTCTCTAAAGGATCGATGAATTTCGTTGAGTAGTTTGAGAGAAATCGAAGGGAAAAAGAACGAGCTATAGTCGTCATTCGTTTTAATCAGGCGGTGGGTTTTCACGATGAATAGAATTCGGGTTATGGAATTTTTCTATTGGCCGGAGTATTTATAATTGAATTATTTAATTCTTTGATTTCAAAAAGGCCCGTTAATCCATATGAACTCCAAATTAAACCCAACGGCTGTCGGCCCTAGCTAAATACCCCCGTTCCGAACAAAATGGAATATGTTTCATAAGCCCGTTCGACTATTTCAGTCTATTTTTCTTTAAATTAAAATATATAATGTTCAATATTATATTTGAACATACCTTTTAATTTACCGGGGCCTCACATTGATTCCAAAAATTCCCGAAAAATAAATCTAGCTATAATTTGACATTTTAGATCTAACAAATGTGGTTTCGTCGAAAACGGAGGTCGTTTGCAAAATGGCTATTTTTAAGGGCTTTGTTCTTATTTAAAAATAGAATCTTTAAATTCTGACACATTTTCTAACAAAATTTCCTTAAAATAAATTTTTAAATTGGTTCTGATTTTTAGGGTTGTTACAATCTCCCCCCACTTAAAACTTTTTGTCCCCGAAAATGAAACAATAGTGAAGTAGGAAACAAAACGGAAATAGAATATATTGTAAATGTACCTCAACACAAGAGCTAATCAGAGATGTCCACTCTGCACTTGGGATAAGCATGTGTAATGCTATCTTCTGCTTCCCATGTACAGTATCTAGGATCTCTGCTCCATTGCACTTTGACTAAGTGGACCTTCTTGTTCCTGAGAACTTTGGTTTCTTTGCCAATAATCTTCACTGGATCTCTTCTCACTGCTAAACTCGGAGTAATATCCAAATCTTGTTGCGATGCTTCTTCCACGACCAAGTCTGGATCATGTACATATTTACGAAGTTGGGAAACATGAAACACATCATGCACTCCTGGCAACCTGTCTGGCAATTGAACCATGTAAGCAAGAGTTCCAATCCTCTCGAGTATAGGAAACGGACCAATAAATCTAGGTGCCAACTTCCTTGTCTTCCCGAATCGGACTACTCCTCTCATCGGAGAAACTTTCAAATATACATAATCACCAACAGAAAAGGCCAGATCTCTTCTTCTAGAATCTGCATAACTCTTCCGTCTGCTTTGAGTTGCTAGCAATCGCTTCTTAATAAAATCGACTTTATCTAAAGCTTCTCGGATCATGTCTAAACACCAGTCGATTTCCCGGTTCCACCCAACATGTAGGAGATCTACATGGTCTACCATACAATGCTTCAAATGGTGACATTTTCAAGCTTGCGTGATAGCTGTTATTATATGAGAATTCAACCAAATGTAGGTGATATTCCCAAGACCCGCCAAAATCAAGAATACAAGCCCGCAACGAATCTTATAATATACGATTCACCCTCTCGGTTTGGCCGTTTGTCTGAGGATGATATGCTCTGCTAAGATTCAGTTTTGTTCCCAACTCTTCCTGAAATGCTTCCTAGAACTTACTAGCGAAAATCGGATCTCGATCACTAACAATACTGCTGGGCACTCCATGTAGTCTAACAATTTCTTTAAAGTATATTTGAGCCAGACTCCGAGCTGTTCTATTTGACTTCACATGAATAAAATGGGCGGTCTTCTTGAAATGATCTACGATCACCCATATACTGTCATTGCCTTTCTTGGTTCTAGGAAAACCATTAATGAAATCCATGGAAATTTGATCCCACTTCCAATCTGAAATCTCTAGTGGTTGCAGCAGTCCTGTGAGTTTCTGCTGATCACTTTTGACTTGTTGGCAAGTAGAACACCTGCTAACATATATGGAAATGTCTCTTTTCATAGATCTCCACCAGAACTTACGCTTGAAATCATGATACATCTTACTCACCCCTGGATGAATACTAATCTTGGAATTGTGACATTCATCCATCACTTCCCTTCTGAGCTCAGGAATATTCGGAACACAAATTCGGCCTAATAACCTCAGAACTCCTTCTTTATCAATCTGGAAACTCGAGGTTTCGCCTTCCTGAACTCTTTTACTAATCCACTGAATAAATTCATCATCTTTCTGAAGAACAAAGATTTTGTCAATCAATGAAGGCGCAATGATGAGATTAGCGATAATGGCATTCTTTCTACTGAGCGCATCAGCTACAACATTGACTTTCCCTGGAGTATACAAAATATCTAGATCGTATGCTGCAAGAAATTTTAACCAAAGCTGCTGCCTCAAATTCAAGTCCTTCTGGGTGAACAGATACTTTAATGACTTATGATCTGTATATAATTCGAACTTCTCACCCAAAAGATAGTGCCTCCATATTTTCAAAGCACACACGACGGCTAACAACTCAAGATCATGAGTAGCATATCTCTTCTCATGTGACTTCAACTGACAGCTAGCATAAGCAACTACATGGCCTCTTTGCATTAATACCGCACCAACACCTTCAAGAGAAGCATCTGTATAGACTGTCAAATCTTGATTGTCGTCAATAATCGTCAACACTGGGCAGTAGTCAACCTTAATTTCAGCTCTTGGAAAGCAGCCTCACATTCAGGTCTCCAATTAAACCTTATATGCTTCTTAGTAAGTTTTGTTAATGGACTAGATAGCTTCGAAAAATCTTTAATGAATTTCCGATAATAGCCAGCCAATTCTAGAAAACTTCTGACTTCTGTAGGCGTGCTAGGCTGCTTCCAATCTCGAATGGCTGTGATTTTGCCTGGATCCACTGAAATTTCTTTCTTTGATACTACATGACCGAGGAACTTTACTTCTTCTTGCCAAAGTATGCATTTAGAAAATTTGGCTTTTAAAACATTCTTTCTCAGAATTTCCAAAACTTCTTCCAAATGCTTCGCATGTTCGGCAGTTGACTTAGAGAAGATTAAAATATCATCAATGAAAACCATCACAAATTTATTCAAGACATAGCAGAATACTCTGTTCATTAAATCGACAAAATAAGGAGCGTTACATAAGCCGAACAACATTACTAACCACTCATAAAATAAGTCTAGACCTCTAAAAGCTATCAAAGGAACACATTCTTCGGCAATGCGCAATTGATGGAAACCTGTAGCTAGGTCCATTCTTGAAAACACTTTTGCTCCATTCAGGTGATCTAATAAATCATCAATACATGGTAATGGATATTTATTCTTTAGTTTCCGCTTATTTAGGTCTCGTTAATCCACACACAATCTGAGAGTATCGTCTGACTTTGGAACAAACACTACTGCTGCACCCCAATTCGAAAAGCTAGGCCTGATCAGACCTTTCAATAAAAGCTGTTGAGTCTGATTACTCAGTTCTTCTTTCTCTTTCAATGTCATTCTTCAAATAGCATGCACAACTAGCCTTGCATTCGGAAATAAATCGATCCTGAAGTCAATTTCTCTTCGCAGAGGTAAGCTATCAACTTCTTCAAACACATTCGCATAATCTTTAACTACAGGAATATTCTCAATAGAAGTAGGAGTAACTTCTAGAGCAGACCAAAATTCTTTCCTATCGGTATTTGAGCCTCTACACGGCATAAACATATCTCCAAGCTTTGTTTTTACCGTAACAATTCTTTCGGCACATTTAACTTTGGACTTATATTTCATTAACCAATCCAGCCCAAGAATAATATCGAACTCAAAAAAATTCATGATGATTAAATCAAAAGAAAACTGGTAACGGGAAAAGGAAATAGGTACTCTATAATATAAACCGAGAACAAGAGAACCTCCTATTGGATTATGAACACTAATTGATTCTTTATGATCTCTTGGATTTAAGTTTAACTTTTTAACCGTGTTACTTGAAATGAAACTTCATGATGCACCAGTGTCAAATAATACTGTAATAGAAATATTTTTAATAGTAAGGCTGCCTCCCAAAACATCTGGTTTACCTGCTCCTTCAGAAGAAGTTGGTGCACTCGCTCCATCATAAACATGAGCCACTTGGGAACTCTTCAACAATAGGAAGTTTGGTTTGATGTGCCCCTTCTAATGGCAATTGAAGCACTCTCTCTGATCACGAGAATTCTGACTCAAGCCTGATTGATTTGTCTTTTGCCTCTTTGGAGCGTTTCACTCACTAGAATAATGTCCGAATTGTTGGCAGTTGAAGAATTTAACCTTTGCTTTTCTATTCTCTTGAGGCTTAGCTGCTTCAGTGTTGCTCGCCTCAGGCTTCTTACCATAATGTTTTCGTTTGTTACTAGCTTGATTTCTCTCGCGGTCTGCCTGAGAATTCTTCTGGTCAATTTATTCGTACGTACAAGCCATTTCAATCACCTTGGTAAATGGGAGCTCGATGTGTGTAGTCACTCAGTTGTGGTACTTTCTAAGAAGGCCCTGTATGAATCGCTTGTTCTTCTGAAGTGGGTCTTGAATCAATTCGGGTGCATAACGAGAGAGCTCTTCAAATCTTTTCACATACTCATGAATGGTTCGAACCCCTTCTGGAGATTAGAAAACTAATCATGCAAGCGCTCGACTTCTTGTCGAGGGATAAAATTTTCTTTAAAGATTTCTTTGAACTTAGACCATGTCATGTCAACATTAAGATCTCCAATAGTCACTGTTTCCCACCATATCAAAGCCTCATCCTTAAGTAGCCAAGATGCCATGAACCTCTTCCTGTGGTCTTCTAACTCTAGACCCGCGAAGATCCGTTCGCACGTCCTTAACCAAGCTTGAGCCTCGGTTACTGTTTCACGACCAGTGAATGGCATGCCTGTAACGACCCGGATTTTCTGCGACTTTGGTTATCGACATAGCTCGATGTCGATAACCAAAACATCGAAAAATCCCGGTAATTAATGAAAGAAATTAGAGGGTGAGAATAGATAAGATAGAAACTTAGAATAGAAGAAGAAGAAGAACACAACATCAGAGTAACACGAACCTCACAGCGGAACGAATAACATATAATAGATAACATAACTTTGAAATATAACAGTTTTGTATACAATAGCACTTATCAGAGTACAACACTTACAACACAGCGGAAATAAACTATAGCTATATGATTCTGAAGCCTCCTGCTCCAAGCTCTCCAAGTATATCTGTAAAATCCTGACTACTTGACTGCCCGCACAAAATTGGACACCCAAGAGTTTAGGGAAAACAACAAAGTAAACTCCGGGTCAGTCATGGGACTGGTATGAGTAAAACAGTTTAAACAGGTATATGAACAAGTAAACGATATCTCATAAGACCACGCCGCAGAACGGAACGGGTTTTTCCCTTATGAGAATCCAAAATATCTTTATATCAAAAACCTTTTGATATTATAATAATGTCTATGTACAAATAGATATCAACTAGCAGAAACGCTTTCATCTCACGTTCTACATATATAGTATACAATTAAAATCGCAAGCACGTATTGGATAATGGATTTCCAACTATGACAAGGTATGGAACCACCTTCTGCTCGTGTACCTCTAGAGAGGAATACACTGGGTTCAACAAGAACATCTTGCAACCCGACCACACATGACCGACCACTCATTTCGCTTGAGTGTATCGAATGTATATCACCAACGGTTGGGATCAGCAACCGTTTCCCGAATGGGACAGCATCAACAATAGATTTTTAGAAATAAATGAAACTCTAGATCAGGTGATTATACACCCTAATAGGTGCGACCTACATAGCCATGCTACCTGCCCGATTTCTATCATTTACCGGATGTGAGGCTAGAAGCTACGCTTATCTTCACATCAGATTCACTTTAAATGCCACATCATCAAATCCATCCAATCACCGATTGACGTCCTCAACAATACATTATGTGTTAGCTAAAAGAAGTTTCCTTCTCCGCTTCCACTCTTGGTACGGTTGGAGAAATCAATGTACGTGATCGTCTGGAAATACTCTGTCAGACATCCATCTTCATTCACTTAGAGATGTCACATCGTCATACCCGAAAAATCACAAATTGATTTATCCAAAAATAACACGGGTATACAGCTTAGAGAAACGAATTCCTCTGCCACCAAACGTGAATACGTTTGAACAGATCAACTTACGCGATCCATTTGGATATACTCTGTCAGACCTTCGTCCATACAAGTTGTCCTGGGACTGGACAAACCGAAGGCACTATTCAGTATATCCATCTTAGTCACTGTTATCTAAGACTTATACAACAGCCCTTGCATTTTACTCTGTCTTCAATTATCTTTGGCATATATGATTCGCAACGCTTATGCCAATACAGAGTGGTTCTTCGGATAATAATCCAACCGGTCTCTCCATATTAACAACGTTAAAATGGTAAAAACTTTGATAGTCGGTGATTTAACTATCAAATGAAAAATGTCCGTGTGCAAACAATGATCTTATTTCCAAATGGAATTATCGATCCAATCATCAAACATATATATATATATATATATATTCACATTCCCTTATTTTCTATATTTAGAAAATGTACATTATTAACACTGGAAAACATTTCCATGGCTTAATTATGTATCACTATTCTTCCACATCTATCAGACTCTAACTATAAACTAACAAGAGAATAACTTCCTAAGTATAAACCCCGAAGGTCGAAACCAACATCAGATCGATACTCAGGAACCTATTCAACTTACTAATTCTAGTCAGTTTCTAATTTTGCTTAATTCTATATCTTTAACTCTATTTGATTACCTCTAACTGATTAACTCCTTTCAAATAAACTATATTCGATTTACTCCTTTAACTTTAACTGATTAATTCTAACTCCTTTTATAATATTGTATTTATTTTCTAAATAAATATTTACTTTATTCTATTTATTTCCTCAAATAGATATCCCTTTATTCTAATTTTATTTATTTCCTAAATAAATAGATAATCCCTTTAATCTATTTGTAAATGTTCTACAAATATTTCTCTTTCTATTTGTTTGACAAATATTTTCCTTTATATATATTGTTTTACAAATATTTTCCTTTATATGTGTTTAACAAATAAAATTCCTTTATATTTGATTAACAAATATAATTCCTTTATATTTGATTAACAAATATAATTCCTTTATTCAAAATCCTTTTTCTATTATAATATAAAATCCATTGATTTTATATAAATAAATTATTTTCGGAATATACTTTGAAAATCCCTTTTCCACATTCTGGTATTTCTTATGGTATTTAACACCCTATGTAACAACGATAATTATCGTCCAACACACATAATCAACGTCAGATTATATATCACATTATATAAATCACAGTAAAATAAATGTTGACGAATCCAGTTGGATTCCTCCAACCTGTTTCCCTGCATCACAGATGTTAAACAATATAGATAACATCACTTTCAGTCCATATGATATATTCTGTTAAACAGAATCAAATATAGAAATTCAACTAACTGACTAGCAGTTCAATCAAACAGTCAACACACAGTAAATCAGACAATTTCTAACAGTTCTAAAAATACAACATGAAATTAAAAACTGTTTAGAGTTAGTGAGATTTTCTCACATTGGACGATCATCGTTAATAACGATAACCATCGCTTGATTCAGACGAACAATTTATTTTACTATAAATTGTAACGAGTTCCGATTCGCTCCCAGTCAGTTCCATCATGGAGCTTTCGTCCATACGATCCCAACGGATCTGAGTTTACGAAATTCTAATGACATATGTAATAGTTATCAATTTTACAAGTGGATTGATAATTTAAATACACAATCTATTTTGATTTAAACCTTTTGGGTCTTTACCTTTCGATCATGGCCCAAACCATATCAACCCGACACCGTGCCCAGTGCTTCTTCCCCAAACAACTTCTGACGTTCCAGTAACTGAATAAAACACGGTGAAAACATTTCTTCCATCACAACTCTTCTTTTCCTCAACCAAAAATCCCTGGCCTTAAATAAACCTCTCGACATCACCACTTCATACAGTAACTCGTCAGCCTCCTCATTACTTCCTTTGCTAAAAGCAAAACATGCTCCAGCATGTTAGACAATAACTATACGAACTTCACCCCCATCTTTCAGTCAACAGTAAAAATCAACATCCCTACACCGTGACTCAACATGTCTTTATTCCCTGATTGAACGACACTCCAGTTCAAAAACCATTTCCGCGATGTTTCAGATCCACCTTTCCCCCTCAATGTTTTCACCAATTTCCAAACCGAAATCACTGTAATGCTCCTCTTCGAATCATTCTTCTTGCTATACATAGTACGTTCAGCTCAAACTTAACCCTTTCGATAAGCTTGCATCACCATCAGACCAGCTCGCGTCGAGCTCTCGGCAACTACAGGTAACGCTGATCGAACTTTTCTATCGTGAAACCACTTCGAACTTCATAAATCAACCTACTCGACGCCACAACCACAAACCGACCGTTGAATTCATGAATCATCGCTCCACTTTCCCAAAAGATCGAACCTTAGGGTTCGCTATTCGCAAAACAGTGCAACAGGGACCTCGACGAACTCATTTAGAAGCACACGAGGAAGAAGCTATCTCTCTTATGAATCCAAGAACAAGAGGTTTGGTGATTTAAGGATTTTATTTTGCTGTGAATGGAGATGCTGGCGGCTTGGATTTTGATTCATAGGAGGCTAAAAATGTTTTGGTCTTAAGGCTTAAGTGTAAATATAGGTGTAGGATTTTCTTTTTATTTTGATTTCTTTGTGGACTTTTATGAAGCCACGCATTCTTTTGTGGACCAAGTGTTTTGGTGTGGCTGAAACAAAATGAAGGGCGTGGCCTTCTTTTAGATCAAAGAAATGTTTAGGATATTTTATTATAGTTGTAAAATTTAAAGCACCCCATTATATATAATTCTGTCCATATACGAGCAGCTACAAACAGAAATAACAACACCGGTGAGACGAGCAATATCACACGGTCTCAAAAATATAATAATATAGGTAGTTCAACTCATATTGTGAAACCCCAAAATCGCTGATTAAGGGTGCAAAATACTCCAAATAAAAAGTTGCTTATTTAATTAATTAAAAATTACAGTAAAATTCTAAAAATTTAATTATCACTACGTCTCAAAAGAATCTTGTCTAAATTCAACCCCGATATTCAAATATATTGAAAACCCTTTTATAACGTAAATAAAGTGTTACTAATTATAAAGGAATTCCACAGCGACTATTTTAAAATTTGATTTGGACGTATCTCAAAATCTACACGACGAAATCCCAATTTTTCTCTTCCACTAGAAAGATATACTCCACCAGCTCCACACGTTTCTTGTTTCACAGAAATCTGGCCTAAAACGAATCCTGTATACTCAGTTGAAGTTCGAATCGCCAAATAGCGAACTGCCGCGCCATTTCAAGCTCTATTTTTATTATATTATAATTCTACGTTCAAACCGACGTCGATTGAATATATTCGTCAAAATAATTCAACTCTAAGCTGAATTAAATCTTAGGGATGACCCAGTTCACATTATATTGTGATTTCCAATATTTTTGATTATTTCTGAATTAAATATATTACTCTATTATTTATATTAATTAAATATTCACTTTATTTTAAATTAAACGGCGATTAAATTCCCTAAATCACTATTTATATAATTAAATAAATTAATTATTCCATGGCTAATAATGCGGGTCATTACAATCTTTCCCACTTAAAATAATTTCGTCCTCGAAATTGCTAAGGTAGGGGACGACCCTATCTATTGGAATTCCTAAGATTTGTTTACCCTTTATTTCTGATTTCAACTGAACCAATTAATATCGACTAAAATATTTATTCATTCCGACTAACTAAAATTTCAAAAATTCTGAAAATTTTCTAACACTTTAAATTTTCGGAAAATTTCGCCATAACCTCCTTTGTACAGCCCTATCGGTAAAACTCCAACTCGCCTCTCTAGGCCTTCTCCAACCCAAAAGAAAATCAAACGGCCAAGCGGCTTGCCAATTCGGCTCATAAATCTCATGCTTATATCAAATATAAACTTGTACCTTTTTGTCGGGTATATCAACTCTATTACTTTCACCTGTCATCAATTCAACATATACCAATGCAATTCCAACTTGATCCTAAATCAGTTTATCTTTAACACAACCATTCGCTTATACCTAAGTCGAATTTCATTTCAAACTCAAGCACTATTTTTGATTTCAAATCCATAACTCACCAGTCCAATATAATTCCAGATTATCTCTAATCAAGTCTAATTATACTTGACACTAATCTATTTTAAATGATTTTCACTTACTGGCTTTTAATTCAATCCCAATTCTATTGGATTTTACAAATTTTACTTTAATTTGTTAAAATTCAAACAACCTTTTCTTCTTGGAAGTTTTTAAACAGTTTACTTCTTTCAAAAATCAAATTTTCCTTTTTGAAATTCAACACAACTTGTTTTTCCCATAACAAATTCAAAACAAAATCCTTGGTAGTAATCCGTCACTTACATACTCGAAAATGAACACCGATGATGTCATGATCAACATCGGAATCTATTTTCCAGCTACCGAAGTGAGTTCAATACTATATCACTTTTCAAAACCATTTTTAAACATTTCCACCTTGAAATCGATTCTAAATATCCTTTTACAATGTTGTAAACAATTTAAAATCTCCCCGGATCTTAAAATTCTCATATATTAAATCCAGATTCATTTACAAACACCTTTCCCATTTCTGGGATTTTAAATTTCAATTTCTGATCTAAATTCAGATTTAATTCATTTCAATTTCATATAATTCACTTGTATAAATTCTGATTGGTTGTATATAACCATTTCACATTTTTATAATCTTATCTGATTATAATTACTACCAACACATCCTATATATGATAATATATCACATATCCATACTGTGTCGGTCCATCGTATTCAAGTGTTTATTAACCCCAACCGATACAGTGGATCAAACTAATCGACCAGAACTCATAAACAACTCAGCCAATGAATCTCCACAATATAAAACCATTTTTATATCAAATACAAATACGCACTCGTATATATACACTCAACTCAATCTAGGGTATTACTAACCCTATCTCTACCGAGTCACGCCACAGAGCCAAGGTAATTCACTTAACCTTAAGCACTGATACCAACTGTAACGACCCGGATTTTCGGCGACTTTGGTTATCGACATAGCTCGATGTCGATAACCAAAACATCGAAAAATCCCGGTAAGTAATGAAAGAAATTAGAGGGTGAGAATAGATAAGATAGAAATTTAGAATAGAAGAAGAAGAAGAACACAACATTAGAGTAACACGAACCTCACAGCGGAACGAATAACATATAATAGATAACATAACTTTGAAATATAACAGTTATGTATACAATAGCACTTATCAGAGTACAACACTTACAACACAGCGGAAATAAACTATAGCTATATGATTCTGAAGCCTCCTGCTCCAAGCTCTCCAAGTATATCTGTAAAATCCTGACTACTTGACTGCCCGTACAAAATTGGACACCCAAGAGTTTAGGGAAAACAAAAAAGTAAACTCCGGGTCAGTCATGGTACTGGTGTGAGTAAAACAGTTTAAACAGGTATATGAACAAGTAAACGATATCTCATAAGACCACGCCGCAGAACGGAACAGGTTTTTCCCTTATGAGAATCCAAAATAGCTTTATATCAAAAACCTTTTGATATTTTAATAATGTCTATGTACAAATAGATATCAACTAGCAGAAACGCTTTCATCTCACTTTCTACATATATAGTATACAATCAAAATCGCAAGCACGTATTGGATAATGGATTTCCAACTATGACAAGGTATGGAACCACCTTCTGCTCGTGTACCTCTAGAGAGGAATACACTGGGTTCAAAAAGAACATCTTGCAACCCGGCCACACATGACCGACCACTCATTTCGCGTGAGTGTATCGAATGTATATCACCAACGGTTGGGATCAGCAACCGTTTCCCGAATGGGAAAGCATCAACAATAGATTTTTAGAAATAAATAAAACTCTAGATCAGGTGATTATACACCCTAATAGGTGCGACCTACATAGCCATGCTACCTGCCTGATTTCTGTCATTTACCAGATGTGAGGCTAGAAGCTACGCTTATCTTCACATCAGATTCACTTTAAATGCCACATCATCAAATCCATCCAATCACCGATTGACGTCCTCAACAATACATTATGTGTTAGCTAAAAGAAGTTTCCTTCTCCGCTTCCACTCTTGGTACGGTTGGAGAAATCAATGTACGTGATCGTCTGGAAATACTCTGTCAGACATCCATCTTCATTCATTTAGAAATGTCACATCGTCATACCCGAAAAATCACAAATTGATTTATCCAAAAATAACATGGGTATACAGCTTAGAGAAACGAATTCCTCTGCCACTAAACGTGAATACGTTTGAACAGATCAACTTACGCGATCCATTTGGATATACTCTGTCAGACCTTCGTCCATACAAGTTGTCCTGGGACTGGACAAACCGAAGGCACTATTCAGTATATCCATCTTAGTCACTGTTATCTAAGACTTATACAACAGCCCTTGCATTTTACTTCGTCTTCAATTATCTTTGGCATATATGATTCGCAACGCTTATGCCAATACAGAGTGGTTCTTAGGATAATAATCCAACCGGTCTCTCCATATTAACAACGTTAAAGTGGTAAAAACTTTGATAGTCGGTGATTTAACTATCAAATGAAAAATGTCCGTGTGCAAACAAAGATCTTATTTCCAAATGGAATTATCGATCCAATCATCAAACATATATATATATATATATATATGTATATATGTATATATTCACATTTCCTTATTTTCTATATTTAGAAAATGTACATTATTAACACTGGAAAACATTTCCATGGCTTAATTATGTATCACTATTCTTCCACATCTATCAGACTCTAACTATAAACTAACAAGAGAATAACTTCCTAAGTATAAACCCCGAAGGCCGAAACCAACATCAGATCGATACTCAGGAACCTATTCAACTTACTAATTCTAGTCAGTTTCTAATTTTGCTTAACTCTATATCTTTAACTCTATTTGATTACCTCTAACTGATTAACTCCTTTCAAATAAACTATATTTGATTTACTCCTTTAACTTTAACTGATTAATTCTAATTCCTTTTATAATATTGTATTTATTTTCTAAATAAATATTTACTTTATTCTGTTTATTTTCTCAAATAAATATCCCTTTATTCTAATTCTATTTATTTGCTAAATAAATAAATAATCCCTTTTAATCTATTTTTAAATGTTCTACAAATATTTCTCTTTCTATTTGTTTGACAAATATTTTCCTTCATATATATTGTTTTACAAATATTTTCCATTATATGTGTTTAACAAATAAAATTCCTTTATATTTGATTAACAAATATAATTCCTTTATATTTGATTAAAAAATATAATTCCTTTATTCAAAATCCTTTTTCTATTATAATATAAAATCCATTGATTTTATATAAATAAATTATTTTCAAAATATACTTTGAAAATCCCTTTTCCACATTCTGGTATTTCTTATGGTAATTAACACCCCATATAACAACGATAAATATCGTCCAACACACATAATCAACGTCAGATTATATATCACATTATATATCACAATATATAAATCACAGTAAAATAAATGTTGAGGAATCCAGTTGGATTCCTCCACCCTGTTTCCCTGCATCACAGATGTTAAACAATATAGATAACATCACTTTCAGTCCATATGATATATTCTGTTAAACATAATTAAATATAGAAATTCAACTAACTGACTAGCAGTTCAATCAAACAGTCAACACACAGTAAATCAGATAATTTCTAACAGTTCTAAAAATACAACATGAAATTAAAAATTGTTTAGAGTTGGTGAGATTTACTCACATTGGACGATCATCGTTAATAACGATAACCATCGCTTGATTCAGACGAACAATTTATTTTACTATAAATTGTAACGAGTTTTGATTCGCTCCCAGTCAGTTCCATCGTGGAGCTCTCGTCCATACGATCCCAACAGATCTGAGTTTACGAAATTCTGATGACATATGTAATAGTTATCAATTTTACAAGTGGATTGATAATTTAAATACACAATCTATTTTGATTTAAACCTTTTGGGCCTTTACCTTTCGATCATGGCCCAAACCATATCAACCCGACACTGTGCCCAGTCCTTCTTCCCCAAACAACTTCTGACGTTCCAGTAACTGAATAAAACACGATGAAAACATTTCTTCCATCACAACTCTTCTTTTCCTCAACCAAAAATCCTTGGCCTCAAATAAACCTCTCGACATCACCACTTCATACAGTAACTCGTCAGCCTCCTTATTACTTCCTTTGCTAAAAGCAAAACACGCTCCAGCATTTCAGACAATAACTATACGAACTTCATCCCCATCTTTCAGTCAACAGTAAAAATCAACATCCCTACACCATGACTCAACACGTCTTTATTCCCTGATCGAACGAGACTCCAGTTCAAAAACCATTTCCGCGATGTTTCAGATCCACCTTTCTCCCTCAATATTTTCACCAATTTCCAAACCGAAATCACTGTAATGCTCCTCTTCGAATCCTTCTTCTTGCTATACATAGTACGTTCAGCTCAAACTTAACCCTTTCGATAAGCTCGCATCACCATCAGACCAGCTCGCGTCGAGCCCTCGGCAACTACAGGTAACGCTGATCGAACTTTTCTATCGTGAAACCACTTCGAACTTCATAAATCAACCTACTCGACGCCACAACCACAAACCGACCGTCGAATTCATGAATCATCGCTCCACTTTCCCAAAAGATCGAACCTTAGGGTTCGCTGTTCGCAAAACAGTGCAACAGGGACCTCGACGAACTCATTTAGAAGCACACGAGGAAGAAGCTGTCTCTCTTATGAATCCAAGAACAAGAGTTTTGGTGATTTAAGGATTTTATTTTGCTGTGAATGGAGATGCTGGCGGCTTGGATTTTGATTCATAGGAGGCTAAAAATGTTTTGGTCTTAAGGCTTAAGTGTAAATATAGGTGTAGGATTTTCTTTTTATTTTGATTTCTTTGTGGACTTTTATGAAGCCACGCATTCGTTTGTGGACCAAGTGTTTTGGTGTGGCTGAAACAAAATGAAGGGCGTGGCCTTCTTTTAGATCAAAGAAATGTTTAGGATATTTTATTATAGTTGTAAAATTTAACGCACCCCATTATATATAATTCTGTCCATATATGAGCTGCTACGAACAGAAATAACAACACCGGTGAGACAAGCAATGTCACACGGTCTCAAAAATATAATAATATCGGTAGTTCAACTCATATTGTGAAACCCCAAAATCGCTGATTAAGGGTGCAAAATACTCCAAATAAAAAGTTGCTTATTTAATTAATTAAAAATTACAGTAAAATTCTAAAAATTTAATTATCACTACGTCTCAAAAGAATCTTGTCTAAATTCAACCCCAATATTCAAATATAATGAAAACCCTTTTATAACGTAAATAAAGCGTTACTAATTATAAAGGAATTCCACAGCGACTATTTTAAAATTTGATTTGGACGTATCTCAAAATCTACACGATGAAATCCCGATTTTTCTCTTCCACTAGAAAGATATACTCCACCATCTCCACACATTTCTTGTTTCACAGAAATCTGGCCTAAAACGAATCCTGTATACTCAGTTGAAGTTCGAATCGCCAAATAGCGAACTACCGCGCCATTTCAAGCTCTATTTTTATTATATTATAATTCTACGTTCAAACTGACGTCGATTGAATATATTCGTCAATATAATTCAACTCTAAGCTGAGTTAAATCTTAGGGATGACCCAGTTCACATTATATTGTGTTTTCCAATATTTTTGATTATTTCTGAATTAAATATATTACTCTATTATTTATATTAATTAAATATTCACTTTATTTTAAATTAAACGGCGATTAAATTCCCTAAATCACTATTTATATAATTAAATAAATTAATTGTTCCATGGCTAACAATGCGGGTCATTACAATGCAACCCAAATTATTGTACTTCTTAGCCACTTTATCAAGATCAAACACTGGTGGTGTGGTTGCTGCTGAATTACAGGCTCATTAACAATATGAGCATTTCCCCTTCCTCCACCTCGACCACTCCTAGTCCTGCCTCTGCCTTTACCACTCATTTTTTGTTAGCTCTGCAAATTTTAAGAAAAGAGTCAGGCCAACAGAAAAGATATCTTACGGGATGGTAAAAGCATAAAGACATGTGCATGAATAATGATGTGATAATTATCTTATTATGCTATTCTGTTGTTCTCATTCTAGGATGTTACTAATCCTATCTCTAATGAGTTACGCGCCTTATAATACTACTGATTCTATTTTTGATGAGTTGTTTTAAATATGTCATACTCCGGAGCTAAGGTTAACCTAAGCTTTGATACTACACTGTGACAACCCAAACCCCCGTACCACTGTGGCAAGGATAATCATTGGAATATTACACATTTATCACATCAACAAATTACAGATAATAGCATAACACAAGAAATCATAGAATAATATTCATCATCATAACAACGGAATCATAAATGTCATCATCATCAGAGTTGCACAGATACATGGTACTACTTAGTACATAAAAGGTTCCAATAGGTAGATAATAAGTCTACAACATCATCAAATATAGCATATATAAGGTGATTTCTAAATGTCCAAAATAAGTGATACAAGATAGTCTTCATCTTTAGCCAAAAGAGAACCCCACGCTACGGTGCATATCCAAAATAAAGCATGTTATCTGTTTACTTGGCTGCCCGTGTAAAAATAAGGGCACCCGAGTTTGCAAGTGAAAACAAACTACGTGTCAGCCATGGGACTGGTATGAGAAATCTTACTAAACTTATTTAATAATAAGGCTAATCACAAGACCATGCCGCTAACGCGGAATGGGTTTACTCCATTGGATTGCCAGTGCATAAAATAAAGCAAATCTTTTAAACAACGCAATGTTTTTTAGAAAAATGAAACCATTATAAGACTCAAGTCCCATCACACAATGCAACGCAAATCAGAGGATAAAGTTTTACCTTATAATGGCTAAAAATGATTGGTACACATAAACAAATTCATTTGATATTACTAGTGTCTAGTCAGTTTAAAACACTTTTCAATATAAATGTATCAATCCTAGACGGCATAGCTACCATATACTATGTCGCCATATATAGTTTACAGTCAAATCCGTAATGTCGTATTGGAAATTGGGTTTCCATCATGCGTCAAGGCTAGGGATGGATCCTTCCGATTTGATACACTCTAGCTAATGTCTCAAGATCCCCCGTAGTGAACCCTGTGAACGGTAGGGCCATTCCACACATACTTTAGTGGATTGGTTATTCCTAAACAATACGTTTCTCGGTCCTATTGGACCTATCACTTGGCCAGTAGCGACCAACAACCGAGACGCCTTGCAATCCATCATCTACATAAGTAAAAATGTCTGGGCTCATTACCATGACACCACTTCTAGCTAGAAAGAAACGCAAGTTCTCCCTACGGTCACAATCCCGATTTTGACTCATACCGGGTGTGAGGCTCGCGAATTAACGTTATACACAAATCTATGCTAATTAAAGTTGTGTTGATCATCAACCACAAGGCTCTGTTTTTCAACAAAAGCCTTGATCATTTGCATCTTAGCATGCTGCATTGACAATCCACGTCATGCGACTGATGTCTATCGATATATAACCTCTAAGCTCATACGTCTCAAAGAAGGGTGTTAAGCAAGAGAATAAATTCTCCGCCACCAAACAGATATATATTTAATAAAAATCAATCAACATAGAATAAAATACAATGTCAGACACACATCCATTTACCAGTTCATTCTGGGTCTGAACTGGAGATACCTTATTCCTCGTTCCATATGTCCAATACGGAAGAGAGGTCCTCGCATATCCGGACAATCAACAAGTACGTCCAGACAACTACCACTATAACTCCTTCGTGGGAGCTAACCAATCCAGGGCATCAGTAGTCATCCATTCGATGTGAAGATCTTTGGTCTTCAACCACCGTCTTGAATGTCTTCGACTTTTAGTCGTCGTATAATTATTTGAAATGAGATATAACTCAGCATTTTCAAATAATTCTCGAATATATATAATTCAAATCATTTCTTTTCTTTTGTTAAATTTAACTCAATTCTGTAGATTAATGTCAAATAAATCTAACCGTCCATATTACTTTATAAACCAACGGAAATTGGTTTATTTGCATTCCAAAACGTTCATAATATTTTATAACGATTTATCGCTATTTTTATTTATATAAAAATAGCCCATTTAATTCGAACAACGTTTCAGGTCATTATGCGGCCCTGGCGCTGTTTTTATTCAGATTTAAATTACAAATTTCTCGAAATCTAACCGTACGATCTTAACAAATTTAACATCTTTGGAAAGATCTTTCCAAAGCGAACCCAGCAGTTCCTATTTTGGGAAAATCCGACGGTTGGATCTCTTGGTATAATCGTTTAAAGTAACTATTCCAAAATATGAACTACCGCGCGCGATTCGTTTTATTTTAATTTATATATATATATATATATATATATATATATATATATATATAATTCGTTCGATGATTTCAAAACCATTTATTCTTTAAATAATTGGCTAACGCCTTTAAATTCTGGAAAATTTCGCCATAACCTCTTTTATCCATTTCATATTTATGTTAAAAAATTTATTTTTAATGAACAAACATTTATTTCATTACATGTAAATTTTATACACTTCATATTCAAGTTAAAAAAAAATTAAATGAACAAGCATTTAATCCAAGACATGTAAATTTTATACACATCATGTACATGTTACAGATGACAATTTTTTTATGAACAAAAATATATTTCAAGACATGTAGATTTTATGCACTTCACATACATGTTAAAATTTATATTTTTGACACACACAATCATTTATTTCAACATATGACCATTTAATTCACTTCATTAACATGTTAAAAATAATATTTTTAATGAACAAAAATATTTTAACATGTGATTCTTTTTTTTTGGCAATTTCTTCACATGTTAAAGATGATATTTTTATCAAGCAAAAACATAATTCAACAAATGATTATTTTATTCTCATTAACATGTTAAAGATGACATTTTTATCAAGAAAAAATATAATTCAACAGATGATTATTTTATTCTCATTAACATGTTAAAGATGACATTTTTATCAAACAAAAACATAATTCAACAAATAATTATTTTATTCTCATTAACATGTTAAAGATGACATTTTTATCAAACATAAACATAATCTAACAAATGATTATTTTATTCCCATTATCATGTTAAAGATGACATTTTTATCAAACAAAAACATAATTCAACAAATGATTATTTTATTCTCATTAACATGTCAAAGATGACATTTTTATCAAACAAAAACATAATTCAACAAATGATTATTTTATTTCTCATTAACATATTAAAGATGACATCAAAACCTTAATTCAACAAATGATTATTTTATGTTCATTAACATGTTAAAGATGACATTTTTATCAAGCAAAAACATAATTCAACAAATGATTATTTTATTCTCATTAACATGTTAAAGATAACATTTTTATCAAACAAAAACATAATTCAACAAATGATTATTTTTTATTCTCATTAACATGTTAAAGATGGCATTTTTATCAAACAAAAACATAATTCAACAAATGATTATTTTATTTTCATTAACATGTTAAAGATGACATTTTTATCAAACAAAAACATAATTCAACAAATGATTATTTTATTCTCATTAACATGTTAAATATGGTATTTTTATCAAATAAAAACATAATTCAACAAATGATTATTTTATTCTCATTAACATGTTAAAGATGACTTTTTTATCAAACAAAAACATAATTCAACAAATGATTATTTTATTCTCATTAACATGTTAAAGATAACATTTTAACGAACAAAAGATATTTTAACATATGATTCTTTTTTATTATTTCACTAACATGTTAAAGACAACATTTTTAATGAACAAAATATATTTTAACATATGATTCTTTTTAATACTCCACTAACTGTTAAAGATAATATTTTTTATGAACAAAATATATTTTAACCCAACAATTCATCACAACCACAATCTATCAATCCCAATTTTATACAACGCATATATTTATTTTATATAACATATTATATATATATACATATATATTGAATATGGAAATCTCACCATGGATTCTACTCCTTCTAAAATTGTAGAAAGCTCCAAATGCATTCTAGTCTCTTCTAGAATGTAGAAGACGTTGCCACGAGTCTGATATCTCTTGTTTCACTGGATTTCGACAACATATGAAAAAGATATGATTTTTATTCTTAAATCACAATTCGCAACGCTTTAAAGTGTTGAAACCCTTTTATTTAAACAGATCGTTACCTTCCAGTGTTCGTTCGAAACTAGGGTTGCTGATTTCTTTCAATCCATCGCACTAGAGGAGAATCAGGTTGTACCACGTTGTAGAGGACGGAGAGGCGTGCTAGGGGGGACCCACCACGTCGAACTCGAGCTGGGCACAGAGGAGGGGCGACGCGATGAACGAGCGAACTTCAGAGGCCCGGATCTCGACGAATACACAACGATAGGGGGCGAGACAAATATGGATTCAAAGATCTCAAGATTCTCTACAAATTTCTCTGAAGGATCGATGAATTTCGTTGAGTAGTTTGACAGAAATCGAAGGGAAGAGGAATGAGCTACAGTCATCATTCATTTTAATCAGGTAGCGGGTTTTCACGATGAATAGAATTAGGGTTATGGAATTTTTCTATTGGCCGAAGTATTTATTATTGAATTATTTAATTCTTTAATTTCAAAAGGGCCCGTTAATCCATATGAACTCCAAATCAAACCCAACGACTGTCGGCCCTAGCTAAATACCTCCATTCCGGACACAATGGAATATGTTTCATAAGCCCATTCGACTGTTTCAGTCCGTTTATCTTTAAATTAAAACATTTATATGTTCAATATTTGATTTGAACATACCTTTTAATTTATCGAGGCCACACACTCATTCCGAAAATTCCCAAATAATAAATCTAGCTATAATTTGACATTCCGGATCCAACAAAAGTAGTTTCGTCGAAAATGGAGGTCGTTTGCAAAATGGCTATTTTTAAGGGCTTTGTTCTTATTTAAAAATAGAATTTTTAAATTCTGACACATTTTCTAACAAAATTTCCTTAAAATAATTTTTTAAATTGGTTCTGATTTTCTGGGTTTTTACACAACGTGCATGTTTATCTTGGAAAATTAGCATGAAACAAGCGAACACAACCATCTGATTACAACTAGGAAATTAATTTTAAATTTTGAAATCTTTTTCTTCTATTTTTATGACAATATGAAAACGTTTCCAAATATATTTTCCAGAAATTTAAACGATTCAAATCATAATTCAACATAGATAGAAGTCAGTTAGACAAATAATACACAAACTGAAATCAACTAATCCTACCCAGATGTTAAATTTTAGCTTTTAAGGAACAATAAAAATAGCTATTCATGACTAAAACAACTCATAAATTACCATTTGCTGAAATTTATTATTCAGAGATCGAAATTTTGCAGCTTTGTAATTACTATTAATTAGATTCAAATTATGAGATTTCACTTTCGAATAATATCATGAATAAGACGCAAACAACATACATAATATTTTCAAAATATAAAAATGTCATAACACATCGTGCTACAAGGGCAGTTGACAAAAAAGTCAGAACTTAACCTCAAATGGTTATCCAAAAAAGAAAAGTACCATTGCTAGAAGGACAAAGATGACAACACTAATACTTCAAAATACTGTCTATAAACAACGAGATATCTTACTCCACAACTGAAGCTCAAACCACTTCCAGGACTTCTAACTAGTCATGTCATGATAGCTAAATGTTCAATCTCATGTCGCAAACGTTGCCAGTGTTATTGGAGATTTCCTAATGTTCTTCTTCCCAAGAGAGAATTAATGATGTCAACGGAAACCTACGCAAAATTGATTTCCATATAGTTCATTTAATATTGTTTTAGACAAAAGTTCATAGGTAAAAACACTGAAAGTAACTATGTTAAAAAACAGACAAATCAACAAGCTGAATCGAGGATGATGTAGTCCCGCTTGGTGTTGTTGTCACCAATCATAGCAAAGATTGATATCTATATCATATGACAACTCCATTCGTAACTTTCCTGTTCAGAATAATGCACCAAGGCACACATTTATATGATAAATATAGACATGGATTTTCCAACTTCAAAAATTGATGGCTAAGAAAGAGATCTGCAACAAAAATTTCTAAGTCGGTCAAGCACAAAATAATTTGAGTCTGCATTCAACACGGATGTCTCTAGAATCTCAAGAAGATCCACCTCAATGATACCATCATAAGAGAGCTTGAACTTCACATACGAAATAATAGTTGCCTTCATAAAAAGTATACAGACCCTGTACAGGGGGATGCAATATGAACAACAATCCCCTTCAAAAATTTCAAAGTAAAGGACCAGTGAAAATCCTATAACTATGATTAATTCTCTTAGCCCTAAAGTAGTGAAACCTTCTGCTCATTTTGATCCAATCAAATGTCATCTCTAGGGATGAGACCTAAATGATACGAAAAATAACAGAAAGTGCAAGTAGGTGTTAGGCAGCAAGAAATGTTTGGAGGAAAGAAATAAGATTATATCTTAAAGTAATGGTGGGGGCAAGATCCAATGAGCAAACTAGAGTAGAATGGAGGATTTGAGGCAGCTACAAAGAAAGAGGAGAAGGATAAAGATAGGGTTCAGCTAGAAAAGGTAGGAAGAACAAAAGAAAGAGGTTTGGAAGAGGAATTTGGACACAAATTTAATAGTTATGTCCTAAGTACAAGTTGTACCAAAACTCATTGACTAGTTGGCCACTCTTACTGGACGGTCAACTGCTAAAGGGGCTTTGGACATATGTTGAATCTAGACCCAATTAGGTCGGATTAAAATATTAATTGCTCTGTGTCATCCTTTAGGATCTAGCGCAATCCGAAAAATTCTCGTCCACATCACGGTAATGCCATGAACATTTGTCTAGTTATGAAATACACAAAAATATTTCAACAAGTATTCGAGTTCAATTTATATGAAATTATCCACTTTTTCTAGCTGACGAGTAGAACAAAGGTTGAAGAAGAAAATCCCTAAGTCAGGCAAAAAAATTTCTTAGTCCGTTTGAGAGGAGAAATTTAGAATCTCTTTGTAAAACTATTTTTTTATGAACTTATGATCTCATAATAAATAAATTAATATATATATATATATACATACATAGACATTACCGAAATCAAATTTTATTTGTTCTCAAAAATAAATTTTCTAGAAAAATAATGTAAAATCTTCGGAATACTCTTTTTCAAAGCAAGTTTGAAATAAAATTTATCTTGACCGTAAGACTAGGAAACATAAAGGAATCATTTCAAATAAAAGACTATCTAGTTTTCGATAACAAGGTATCTAGCTAATATACCTCATTATAGTTCCTTCGGACTAATACGACATATATCTTGAATTTCCCATTTCTGGAAATCAAGAAAAGGCCTTCGAATGTAACTTTCAAACAATAACAAAAATCATGACAATCTCAGGTGTAGCTATCTCTTCGTCAAGTTATAAATCTCGAGTCCACGGGATTCCACCATATGTCATCCTCTATTCTTCAAGACAAGCACCAAACGCACCATGAGGTAAATTTGGGGTTGGTAAGAAAGTTGAACTCTAAAATATTTCCAACTCATAATCATTTGGTCCAATCCTATAAGGTAGGACCACGATTACATCATCATCACACTATTTTGATTTAAGTGCATAAATCCAAAGAAAACTCGAATACGTTCACTCATTTAGTCCTAATTATTAATTTCTCTGATTGTCTAAATTTAAGCTCTGATATTAAATGTAACAACCCGCATTTTTTAAGCCTAATTTCGACAAAAATCGAAACTCAAATCCATCCAAGCACGGTTCGTGTAAATCTGGTACTTACAAATAACGAGCATGACCATAGTCATAGTATTATAAAACTAAACTCACAGTGGAAACAAAATATGATAAAAAGTATTAACCATAGTGAATTGCCACATTAACACCACGCATGAGAAAACAAGAACGGAAAACCAAACACGATAACTTGTAATAACCTGTTCCCTCTAAGATTAACCTGATAGTTATTATAAGGAGGAGATCAGAATAACAAGTCCTAGTAAATAGAAAATGTACAGCACTATCCACAATATATAACTATATCTCGTTTGGTTTCTTCAAATTATATGTCTAGCAAGGTTAGTAATTGTAGCCTAACCTTGCACAGTTACACGATAATTAACTGCCATACCCAAAGTAGCACTACTCCTAAAAATAGGTTATTAAATCCTAAGATATAATTTTTACGCATACATTAAGCCTTTAAATCACACCACAAACCAATAACTAAGAGATAGACCTTCTATAATGACCGCCTCATAACTTCCGCACAAAACTAAGGAGAAGTGCGCTATGACATGCCTGTACGAGACGATCGTAAGGGTAAAATAATTCAAAAACAGAACCTATCGTACAACTCACAGCGCAAGGACAATATATAATAATAAAATATATAATAGGAAATAGTAATGAAGCACAACCGAGCATATAAATTTTTTTCCATAAAACCATAGAATCTTGGGTACAATGCTTCTCGATACATGAATCTATGATTACAATGTTCCTCACTACATCCCTCAGAGTCTCAATAACATCAACATACAATGAAAATAGAAAAGAAATAGCTAAGTAATAATACACCAGCCTCATGCTCGTCACCGCACAACAACACTAGCACCAAACCTACTACCGACTACTCAGTCTGCCCACCATCAAATTGATGACAACCCAAGGTAATAAGAGGGAAACATAAAACCTTGAGTCTTACAACAGTCTTAGTGAGTGATAAAATGGCTAACAATAATTACATAGGGTAATATGAGTATAAGCGTATCGACCCTCCGATCTACCCAATAACCATCAAGTTAACGCGTGAAAACCATCCATCAAATGTCGCATCAGAAATAGAAAAGGACTATCCCCAATCCTGCTTCTCCCCAACATCCTACGGTGATGTCCTACCCAGAGAAAATAGAGAAGAAAGCATAAAATAAACCATAGAATCCATAGTATCCAATGCCCTAGCCATCACCGACTACAACCGTGAACCCATCAGTTATCGAACATGCATTTCACCGGTTAAAAGGGCTAATGGAAAACCCAAGTTCTAGCCAAACTGCCATACACCATCATGACTCGTATGTTTGCTCCAAACACTTAAGACAACAAGATCACTCGTACCTGAGTGATCCAAGGTACTCGATCCCACTTGATCCTTATGAGCATCCCCATGATAACCCTGCTTTGAGTATGCTAGAACACTTCGATAACCAACGATTCCTTGGCGCATCAAATCTGTCAAGCCTTTCTCCTTAGGGAAATCACTTCTTTAGTCGAACTGCCTCTTGAACTAATTCCATTATCATCCCTAGTTAAGTCCTACTTGAGTCAACTCATCACTACACTGTATCGTATACCATCTCACGACTAGTACCACATCAACTTAGTTTCGACCACTCCTGTGTGAGTTCATAATCGAAGCACCATTCATCTTCGAGTTGCACATCAATCATCTGAATTCCATTTCCAACCAAATTTCACTAGCAACCCGGGAGAACCATCACAATCACGCCCTCAAAACCACGGCTCCCCATTCGACCTCCCCATGGGTTGGTGTCGACCCATGCGCTTAGCCAATTTGGCTAAGTGTCATGCTCCGATCTATTGTCACCTCGAGTGCATCCCACCGACCTATTTCTCAATCGTTTCGACATTAACATTGAATCCTTTGCCGGTCTATCCATATCTCAAGTAACTTTCTTTCAGCCCATCTCGATTCAACCCCGAATGACTTGAAATTTCATCGGTAGCTTCGATTTATCATTACGACACCACATCCCAAAATTCAAAGCCACTCGATGCTCCATTATGGGTCGGTGCCAACCATCATGGGTCGGTGCTGACCCATGCCTTTAGCTTTTCTAGGCATGAAAATTTTCGTGCCCTATTCCTTCGTCTTCCAGAGTGCCTCATCCAAGTTTTTGTCTGAATCTATCCATCTGAACCTTCGATTTGCTCTGTTCTTCAATCCTACGGTTCTACGGCAAACATTCTAACATACAACTCATGCAATTTTATCAATTCGGTCAAAACAAACATCAATCCACACAGCAATGATCATACAAATACGAATAATCTACAAACATAGCATAAACATATCATAATTATGAGATCTAACATGATTTGGATCTAATCATATGAATAAACATGATTAACTTGTCAATTATCTGGTTAATATGATCAAATTAAGTTTCCTAGGGTTTCTAGGTATGTGTTAAAAATATATGATCAGATCTAAGGTGATTTTAACATGAAACATATGAATATGGTCCTAATTTACCCATACGATCCGTAGTTTCCATGTGAGAGATATCTATCACTCACCAATTTCTAGATTTAATGTAGATTCAATGAGACCAGATCTAGACAACACTGGAACCCCTTGAATTTAATGCAATATGATGTGATCTCATCCTCTTTGATGATGATCTACTCTTCCCTGATGATGATCTGTCTTCTAGATGCAATCTACAATGAATTTTATTGAAGAAAATGGAGAAATAGGGTTTTAGGCTGAACTTAGAGAATCACAAATGCCCAAACTAAAACTTAAAATAAAGGGAGTAACTCTAGTTCTCTTCCCAAGTCCCTCTATTTATATCCGCTAGTCATAGGTCTAATATGTTTGGTTGATCAGCCTATTAGCTACTGACGAGTCTGCCTAAACACAACCTGAAACTTAAAACAGCGATTCCTCCTAAACCGCTGAATCAAATCCTTCATATGATCACTTGATTTGATTCCTATCTTAAGTTATAACCCAAACAGTAAACTCAAAGGTAAAATGGTCATATTTGAATTTGGTAAAAATCATGGACATGTCTCATATCCCCAAGATTGACATACTAAAATCTGAGTATGATCTGACCACTAGGGAATAAAATATAATTATTTTATGATTTGTCGATACATAAAATATGGGTCATTACACCTTCTAATAACTTAATACCTCACTCAACTAAATAAGCAGTAAATATAGCTTCTTACGGCCTCACTATAATGTAATATATAAGGAAGATTCTAATGATCACTAAAAACCTAAGGTGGATCACATGATCATTTAATACCTCGATAAGTGGTTTACTAATACACTATTATAAATTGGAGGACACTTGATACTAAGTTCCCAAACCAATAAGGCATCTTTATTCGCATATCACAACCTCGTATAAGGGAAGAGATAGAAAATTGTCACTTATGACCTATAGGATAGGCATACGACTTCTCGTCGTTTATTACCTTCTCCTTGTGGACCTCTATTTTACTATCAAATTACACTTATTGGGTAATCCCTAAGACAATTAATACTAACCACGGGATAGGCAAGCTTTTGGTACCCCCGTAATGGCCATTTAATACCATATCCCAAGGCAGACTCTAACCCAACCACTTACTACCTAAAAGAAGAAGACCCTTCCAGAGATTACCAAACTCGAACCCAATTGGCTATTTTATACTTCTTATAGGAAAAGGACACCCGTCCGCCACTGGAAACACCACTTCCCGTCCGACTTGCATGTGTTAAGCATGCCGCTAGCGTTCATCCTGAGCCAGGATCGAACTCTCCATGAGATTCATAGTTGCATTACTTATAGCTTCCTTGTTCGTAGACAAAGCTGATTCGGTTATCTAATCACTTAGTACCTAACGAGTGCAGACCCTATGATTCTACCTATATTCCTAGATATCTCATAGAAATGAGTGGACTCGACACTACCTATATTCCTTTGAATAAATCTTTAAGAAAGGAGAGAGTTCGATCATAACTTATACTCTTCATTTTCAAGGAAAATCTTAAGGAAAGAGAATACTCTCAAGAGGCGAATCCCCAAAAACCACTTAAGACCTTGATTCCAAAGTAGGCAACGACAATAAATGTCTTTTAGGTTCCTCCTTTCAGAAGGAAGGCCGCCCTAAGGTCACTTAAGACCTTAACGCTTGAAGTGAACCATTAGGAGCATTCCACTCTACAATATAATTATTGTCATGGGTTCCTACGAGTAATGGTATTTCACATCAGTTGTATGTATATCTGACTACTGAAAAGTGCGAGCTTCTATCATATTACTCAACTGATCTTGCATCATCAACCTACGAAGTCCAGTCTTTACATTAACTAGAGATAATATTCCTTGAATTAAACTAATTATAATATAAGGTTGATACTCCTAAGATAGGTTTGTAATTCTAGGATGATTTATTAGACTTAGTATTTACTATGGTAATTCTACATAAGTCCCCAATTAAAATAATTATGATAATTACTATAAGCCATTAATGACCATAATGGTTTCCTAATGCGATAGACATTGCAA
>JASFAX010003181.1:0-43335 GCA_030737875.1 Allium sativum
AAATAGAATAACATATTTCATTTTAATGGTTTATTTGTATATGTAAGTACAAATAAAAGGGACAAACTTTATTTTCTAAGTTCACTTTTATTTGTGAATACAAATAAAAAGAACAGATTATTTTTCAATGTTTTATTTGTATATGTGAATACAAATAAAAGAACAAATTATATTTCAATGAACAAAATTTCAACAAAAATGCAATCTTATTTTATAAACTCTTCATTTCAACAAAATGAAAATAAAGATATAATCTTTTTATTCTAATCTTTACGATGAAACCCAAATCACATTAAAAATGTAATTTTTTAATGTAAAATCTTTCTATTGAAAACAATGAACACATAAAAATAAAACCTTTTACGTTGCTTCTTGTTATGAAAACACTATTTCATTAAAAATGAAATTTTTAATGTTGCTTCTTTTTATGAAAACACTATTTCATTAAAAATGAAATTTTTATGTTGCTTCTTTTTATTGAAAACACTTATTACATTAAAAATGAAAATTTTTATGTTGCTTCTTTTTATGAAAACACTATTTCATTAAAAATGAAATTTTTATGTTGCTTCTTTTTATTGAAAACACTTATTACATTAAAAATGAAATTTTTATGTTGCTTCTTTTTATGAAAACACTATTTCATTAAAAATGAAATTTTTATGTTGCTTCTTTTTATGAAAACGCTTATTACATTAAAAATGAAATTTTTAATGTTGCAACTTTTATTGAATAACAAATTGACAAATAAATTATGACTTTTGATTGAAAACTATTTTTACATAAAAAAAATGAAATCTTTTGTTTTCATTCTTTTTAATGACACAACCTCATATTAAAATATATTCTTTTTATTCATTCTTTTTAATGTAGACAAATTAAAATAAGAATGGATTTATCGCTCAATTTCTTTTGTAAATTCAACAAATAAAAATAAGCTTTCATTGTCGTTCAAGTTCTTATTATAATATTAACAAATAAAAATGAGTTTTTATTTGTCGATCAAATTCTTATGATAATATCAACAAATAAAATGAGTTTCTATTTGTCGATCTAATTCTATCATTCACCTCAGAATAATGAAAATAATATTTTGATATCATAAATTAAATTATTTCCACTAGATCTGAATAAATATGATTTAAACTAAATAAAATATGTTTTAGATCTAATTTTAGATCTAATTTCCTAACTGCAAATAATTCCAACAAAATATAAAAATTCCAATGCAAATTTATCATAACATGAACCACAAAACATACAACAAGCGAACAATCAACCATTCAAACATCACAGAACATTTCAGATCTGAATTTATGTGATAATATAGTCATTTTTAATGCAAGAAAATAATTAATAATTAATTAGATAATTAAAATTAGAATTCTCACTTTGAATTTTGGCCAAAATTCGACTGTCTCCGTTTCAGCTGCGGTCTGCGCCATCGCGAAGCTCTCAGAAAGGCGAGTCCAACGCAACAAACGGTTCGTAAAACGGACCTCGTATGAGAGAATTATGAATTTTTAAAGATTGGAAAATAAAAATATTAAATAATAAAATAATATTAAAATATTAGGATCGGACCTTTCTTCCTCATTGAAACGTGACCGCCGAACCCATGCTTCACCTTTCCTCCTTCTACACGCCCCTCTCTCCGTTCATCTTAGCACCGATCAGATTGCACCACATCGAAGCTCATGCCAACACCTACTAGCACCACCAACCCCTTGCCGCTCGGCCTCTCCAATCACCTCGAAAACACCAAAAGACGCAGCCTGTTCTCGACCAGAATTCGCGGAAACCGTGCACCAAAACCCGATCTTGACCGTATGGATTGAAAGGTCTTTGAATTCTCTTCGATTTGATATATTATGCGTCGATTTTCGTTGAGCGGATCAAAAGTTATAAGCATTTGGAAATCGAACGATTTCAGCCATTGAAAAATCTGGGTGGCGGCTGGCTAGGGTTTCAGCTCGAATTTCTGTATAATATTTTAATATTAAATTTCGAAATTTGTGCTAAAAATGTGGATTTTCGGACTTTCTCTAATTTGGGCCTGCTTACTGTCGTTCTAAAGGTTTTGAGGCCTTCTAAACGCGATGGCTATGTCCCGGGCTCCAATTCTGACATCTGTACGTTTTATTTTCGGTTTTAATTGAAAATACAATATTAAATTAATTATTTAATTTCTACCGTACATTTAAATATGCCGGGGCCACATACGACCTCAGAAAATTCTAAAAAAAATATTTTTAGCTTTCTTATGAAGATACGAATCCAACAAAATTATTTTCGTCGAGTTCTGAGACTGTTTGAAAAATGGCTATTTTTAAGGCGTTCAAATTTAACTATAAATAGTCAAAACACATTTTATTTCGCCACGCTCACATATTAATTCGAAAAAATCTGAAAATTGAAACCTAGCAATAATTTGACATTCCGATTCCAACAAAAGTGATTTCGTCGAAAACCGAGGTCGTTTGAAAAATGACTATTTTTAAGGCCAATATATTTAATATTAAAAATATATTTTTAAACAAATAAATCCCGAAACTCAAAATATATAAGTGTTTACTGTTTTTCAATGTAGAAACATCATTCTGAACTCAATGGAAGTGGTTTCGAGTTCAAATTCCTTTGTATGCAAAAAGTA
This sequence comes from Allium sativum, assembly GCA_030737875.1. Lineage (NCBI taxonomy): Eukaryota > Viridiplantae > Streptophyta > Magnoliopsida > Asparagales > Amaryllidaceae > Allium > Allium sativum. The sequence goes on from JASFAX010003181.1 coordinate 2,654, forward strand.
GCATTTTGACCATTATAAATTTCATAGCGACCTTTCTAAATATTGAATTGGCCATAACTTTTGATTTCCGTTATGAAATTTTGATTTTTTGGATTCGTTTGAAAGATATTTTTAAATAGATTCTAATATTTTTGGTTTCACTAAAATCCGTTAAATTTTGCATCCTGTACGGTCAGTCAAAGTTCAAGTTTGACTTTTCAAACTACTGCTCTATTTCTATCTCTTTTGTTAATTAAAATTAAATCATTCATGCTAACTTCGATTTAAATCAAATTTGTGATCATTATTATGTAAATAGATAATTTTATATTGTCAAAATTCATTAAAATTTTCTAAAATAAAAATTTTAAATTGGTCCTGATTTTTGCGGGTTGTTACAATCGCCCCCACTTAAAAACTTTTCGTCCTCGAAAAGGAACGTAGCTAAAAATTGTAAAATTAACTATCTTAATTTTAAATTTTAATGGTTAATTATCTTTTCAAAATATATATAAAAATCATATTTCAAAGAATAGATTATAAATATCAAAAATACGTTAATTATAAATTCGTAACTCTTAACTCGTTCTAGGGCATTACTAACCCCATCTCTAACGAGTTTACTCATTCTAGGATACTGCTGATCCTATCTCTAATGAGTATTCTTATTGGACATTACTAATCCAATCTCTGATGAGTCTTCCGTTCAGTTCTAACGAGTTGTACCACAAAGGTTTGAGCTAACCTGAGCTCTGATACCAAATGTAAAGACCCGCAAATTCCCGCCCTTTGGATCGACCATAAACCACACTGGTCTGACCCAAAAAGTGGAAACCTACGAATGCTTTAACTTTGGGCATACAACACATTACATCAGATAACAGAAAACTTTTATAACACTATAATAAATGTTACATCAGAGTACAGAATATATATCAGAGTACATTGGTAAATAAAATACAGCAGAAGAATAAATTATAATAAATGAATACATTGCAGCGGAACTAATCTCAGCGGAAGGCCATCACCCAGCTTTAGTCTTCAATCCAGGATCTTTGTCTAATATATCCGCCAAAAAGCTACTCGACTGCCCATGTGGAAAGAGGGCACCCGAGTTTGCAAAGTGAAACAAACTACGGGTCAGTCGTGGGACTGGTGTGAGAATTCTTAAACTAATCTTAATTTAAAATAAGGCTAATCACAGGACCACGCCGCTAACGCGGAACGGGTTTACTCCATTGGATTGCCAGTGCATAACTAAAGTAAATCGTCAAATAACGCAATGCTTTTTAGAAAAATGAAACCATTATAAGACCCAGGTCTCATCACACAATGTCACGCAAGCCGGAGGATAGGGTTTTACCTTATAATGGTCAAGAAATTCTTGATACGATAAACACGGTATTATATAATAATAGTGTGCAACCAATTTGAAATACATCAAAGTAAATGTATTAATCCTAGACGGCATGAGTGCCCCATCCCACTAGCCATATATAGGTATACAATCAAAACCGCGTGATGTCGTATTGGAAATTTGGGTTTCCATCTGAGTCAAGGCTAGGGAGGAGATCCTTACCGATTCGAGACACTCTAGCAAATGCCCCAGGATTGGTACTCTTTCCAACCCTTGGATTCTGCAGGGCCGGTCCATACGTTAACGCTTAATGCATTGGCAATTCCTGAACACACGCTCCCCGGTCCTTTTGGACCTATAATACGGCCAGTGGCGACCGCATAAACCGAGGCCTCGAAAAATCCAACAACCACAATGAATAAATGCCAGCGCTGGTAGGTCCCTGGCACCACTCTAGCTAGAGAGAAACGTGTGCACTCCCTGCGTTTCCTTCTCCCGTTTTAGACTCTACCGGGCTGTGAGGCTCGCGAAGTCACGATATACACAAAGCTATGCCTAAATAGACTGTGCTTTGATCATCAGCCACAAGGCCTGCTTTTCAACAAAGCCTTGATCGATTGCATCTTAGCATGCCACATTGTCAGACTCTACCATATCATTGATCATCTACCAATATATATAACCTCTAAGCTCATACGTCTTAGAGAAGGGGGTTAAGTGAAGAATAAATTCTCCACCACTAAACAGAAATATATAATCAGTAGCGTTCAACAAATACAGTAGAAAAGAATACAATGTCAGACACGCAATCCATTTACAAGTCCGCTCTGGGTCTGAGCGAAACAACATGTCCATCGATCTCCAAATACGTTTAGACGATCATTACCAAATACCTTGCCTTGGAATGTACTGTCCCAATTCAAGATACTAGTCATCATCATCCCAACGATGTGAAAACCTTCGGTCTTCTACCACCGTCTTCATCTTCGACTCTTGATCGTCGTGATGATTATTCAGAATGGGTTAAACCCGGTCTTTCTGAATAACTCGCGTATTTTGTGATTAAAAATCAAATATTGGAAAATCACACATTATGTCACATTCCAACCCCGAATATTCTTTTAATAAGATATTCATATTAAAAGATTTCCATAAATTTTATCAAAGACAAATTAATAAATTAAATCATAAATCTTCCTTAAAAGATTTATTAAAAATTCTGAATTTGATTTAATACCAAAAATCATTTTCACAGATCATTTATTTTTAAGAATAAATCTTCTTTTAAACGGGTTAAAGAACTCGTGTCCTTTAAAACACAGTTCACGATAAACCCACAAATCAATTTCCTAAATATGGAATTCCACAGAAATCAATCAGTTCATAATCGATATAAATTTCTGTATCGGACTAATAATATACATGGAATAACGGCAAAGCCTCTTAAATTCCATATATAATATCGGTCTTCTATTACAGAAGCCCATCTCGATTATTACCAATAGAATTTCCACTTAATTCCAATTTAATATATATTAAATTGGAAAACTAGATTTTTAGAAAATGCTTTTGTTAAATCTATGAATAGATTTATAAATTCCAAATAATAATTTCGATGTAAATTGGATTAAAGGACAAATGTCATTTAAAAGCACCATCCACGATAAATCCACTTCACATCTCAATGTATCTCATCCCATGAAATATAATTGCAAATTCCAATAATCTTAATTAAAGGATTTCCCTTTAAATATTAATTCATTATAAAAATATATATTTTAAAATAATCATTAAAATACTCTTTATACAAAAGATTCTAATTGGAAAGTATTCTTCATGTTACATATTCTTATCTTTTACACATATTCTTTATCTTAAAAATATTTTTAACTAAAATATCCTTTTTATGAAAATATATCCTTTATAAAAAGAATTTCTAGTGTACGAATATTCTTATTTTAAAGATCATCTGAATCGAAATGCGACTCAATCATTTACCATATAATTTGGATTATATGGATTTCACATACATCATATATATGACAATAACAATATAATCATCAAATCATCCATTTCATCCAAAGTGTAAATTCCCTGCGTAAGCGTTAAAATTAAATAATAACGCTCATCGCAGCCTGTCGATCTAACGATCAACACACAACTAAATATTGGGATTAGTGTATGCTAAATTTTCATCCCAACACCCGTGTGGGATTTCATCCAACAAACAAATAATTAATTCATTTGTGCACTTGGGCGATGTGTAAAAATAATCGACCCAATCACATAAACAAGTCAGGTAACTTGTCTATGGCAGTGGAATACTCAATATACAACACGACGAGAAAATGTCTCTTTATTTCTATTCTTTTTATTGCATGTAAAATGTCAATAAAGATGAATTCTTTATTTTTATTCTTTTATCACATCTAAAATGACGATAAAAATATAATCTTTATTTCAATTCCTTTCATTGTAAATAAATGAAAAAAAAATGTAATCTTTTAATTCCATTTGTAATAGGGAATACAAATAATAACAAAATTATTACTTTTCGTTTCAAGCTTTATTTGCAATAGAGAATGCAAATAAAGATTCAACTTTTTTTAATTTGATGTTTATTTACAACGAGGAATGTAAATAAAAGTTGTGACTTTTCATTTCATATTTTATTTGCATTAAGGATTGCAAATGAAAATGTATCTTTTTATTCTCATGTTTTATTTGCGTTCAGTAAAGCAAATAAAAATGTAATATTTAATTTTTAGTTTTATTTACATCAAGAAATGTAAATAAAAGAACAACTTCAAATTTTTATGTTTACTTACATCAAGTGAAGTAAATAAATAAAAATATAGCTTTTATTTACATGTTTTGTTCGCATTTAAGACATGCAACATAAATGTAACATTTGTTTGTAATAAATTTGTTTGCATCTAAATTTGCAAACAAAAATGTAATTTTCCCTTTTTTTTTGTTTGTTTGCAACTAAAGTTGCCAACCAAAAATGTAATTTTTTATCTCCTTGTTTTATTTGCATGTTGGAATGCAAATAAAGACGTATATTCTATTTTCTACGTTTCGTGTGCATTGTGGAACGCAAACAAAAATATAATTTTTATTTTTATTTATTGTTTACATTGTGAAATGTAAACAAAAATTTATTGTTAATGGTTTGCTCACATTGTGAATGCGGACAAAAATGTAAACCTTATTTTTGATGTTTCGTTCGCATTGTGAATGCAGACAAAATATAAATCTTATTTTTAAAGGTTTTGTTCGCATTGTGAATGCCAACAAAAATGTAAATCTTATTTTTAATGTTTTGTTCGCATTGTGAATGCGAACAAAAATGTTAATTTTTATTTTATTTTAATATTTTGTTTGTATTGTGAATGCAAACAAAAAGGCCAATTTTATTTATTTCATGTTATATTAACATTGAAGAACATAAATAAAAGTTAACTTATTTCCTATGTTAGATTTGCATTAGTGAATGCAAAACAAAGAACAAATTTTGTTTTAATGCATAATTGCATTTGTGAGTGCAATTAAAAGAGCAAATTTATTTTCAGTGCATATTTGTATTTGTGAATACAAATAAAAAAAAAATGAACTTTTGTTTTCAATGTTTTATTTGTATTTGAGGATACAAATAGAATAACATATTTCATTTTAATGGTTTATTTGTATATGTAAGTACAAATAAAAGGGACAAACTTTATTTTCTAAGTTCACTTGTATTTGTGAATACAAATAAAAAGAACAGATTATTTTTCAATGTTTTATTTGTATATGTAAATACAAATAAAAGAACAAATTATATTTCAATGAACAAAATTTCAACAAAAATGCAATCTTATTTTATAAACTCTTCATTTCAACAAAATGAAAATAAAGATATAATCTTTTTATTCTAATCTTTACGATGAAACCCAAATCACATTAAAAATGTAATTTTTTAATGTAAAATCTTTCTATTGAAAACAATGAACACATAAAAATAAAACCTTTTACGTTGCTTCTTTTTATGAGAACACTATTTCATTAAAAATGAAATTTTTAATGTTGCTTCTTTTTATGAAAACACTATTTCATTAAAAATGAAATTTTTATGTTGCTTCTTTTAATTGAAAACACTTATTACATTAAAAATGAAATTTTTATGTTGCTTCTTTTTATGAAAACACTATTTCATTAAAAATGAAATTTTTATGTTGCTTCTTTTTATTGAAAACACTTATTACATTAAAAATGAAAATTTTATTTTGCTTCTTTTTATGAAAACACTATTTCATTAAAAATGAAATTTTTATGTTGCTTCTTTTTATGAAAACGCTTATTACATTAAAAATGAAATTTTTAATGTTGCAACTTTTATTGAACATCAAATTGACAAATAAATTATGACTTTTGATTTAAAACTATTTTTACATAAAAAAAATGAAATCTTTTGTTTTCATTCTTTTTAATGACACAACCTCATATTAAAATATATTCTTTTTATTCATTCTTTTAAATGTAGACAAATTAAAATAAGAATGGATTTATCGCTCAATTTCTTTTGTAAATTCAACAAATAAAAATAAGCTTTCATTGTCGTTCAAGTTCTTATTATAATATTAACAAATAAAAATGAGTTTTTATTTGTCGATCAAATTCTTATGATAATATCAACAAATAAAATGAGTTTCTATTTGTCGATCTAATTCTATCATTCACCTCAGAATAATGAAAATAATATTTTGATATCATAAATTAAATTATTTCCACTAGATCTGAATAAATATGGTTTAAACTAAATAAAAATATGTTTTAGATCTAATTTTCTAACTGCAAATAATTCCAACAAAATATAAAAATTCCAATGCAAATTTATCATAACATGAACCACAAAACATACAACAAGCGAACAATCAACCATTCAAACATCACAGAACATTTCAGATCTGAATTTATGTGATAATATAGTCATTTTTAATGCAAGAAAATAATTAATAATTAATTAGATAATTAAAATTAGAATTCTCACTTTGAATTTTGGCCAAAATTCGACTGTCTCCGTTTCAGCTGCGGTCTGCGCCATCGCGAAGCTCTCAGAAAGGCGAGTCCAACGCAACAAACGGTTCGTAAAACGGACCTCGTATGAGAGAGTTATGAATTTTTAAAGATTGGAAAATAAAAAATTTAAATAATAAAATAATATTAAAATATTAGGATCGGACCTTTCTTCCTCATTGAAACGTGACCGCCGAACCCATGCTTCACCTTTCTCCTTCTACACGCCCCTCTCTCCGTTCATCTTAGCACCGATCAGATTGCACCACATCGAAGCTCATGCCAACACCTACTAGCACCACCAACCCCTTGCCGCTCGGCCTCTCCAATCACCTCGAAAACACCAAAAGACGCAGCCTGTTCTCGGCCAGAATTCGCGGAAACCGTGCACCAAAACCCGATCTTGACCGTATGGATTGAAATGTCTTTGAATTCTCTTCGATTTGATATATTATGCGTCGATTTCCGTTGAGCGGATCAAAAGTTATAAGCATTTGAAAATCGAACGATTTCAGCCATTGAAAAATCTGGGTGGCGGCTGGCTAGGGTTTCAGCTCGAATTTCTGTATAATATTTTAATATTAAATTTCGAAATTTGTGCTAAAAATGTGGATTTTCGGACTTTCTCCGATTTGGGCCTGCTTACTGTCGTTCTTAAGGTTTTGAGGCCTTCTGAACGCGATGGGCTATGTCCCGGGCTCCAATTCTGACATCTGTATGTTTTATTTTCGGTTTTAATTGAAAATACTATATTAAATTAATTATTTAATTTCTACCGTACATTTAAATATGTCGGGGCCACATACGACCTCAGAAAATTCCAAAAAATAAATATTTTTAGCTTTCTTATGAAGATACGAATCCAACAAAATTATTTTCGTTGAATTCTGAGACTGTTTGAAAAATGGCTATTTTTAAGGCATTCAAATTTAACTGTAAATAGTCAAAACACATTTTATTTCGCCACGCTCACATATTTATTCGAAAAATTCTGAAAATTGAAACCTAGCAATAATTTGACATTCCGATTCCAACAAAAGTGATTTCGTTGAAAACCGAGGTCATTTGAAAAATGACTATTTTTAAGGCCAATATATTTAATATTAAAAATATATTTTTAAACAAATAAATCCCGAAACTAGAAATATATAAGTGTTTACTGTTTTTCAATGTAGAAACATCATTATGAACTCAATGGAAGTGGTTTCGAGTTCAAATTCCTTCGTATGCAAAAAGAAGCATTTTGACCATTATAAATTTCATAGCGACCTTTCTAAATATTGAATTGGCCATAACTTTTGATTTCCGTTATGAAATTTCGATTTTTCGGATTCGTTTGAAAGATATTTTTAAATAGATTCTAATATTTTTGGTTTCACTAAAATCCGTTAAATTTTGCATCCTGTACGGCCAGTCAAAGTTCAAGTTTGACTTTTCAAACTACTGCGCTATTTCTAACTCTTTTGTTAATTAAAATTAAATCATTCATGCTAACTTCGATTTAAATCAAATTTGTGATCATTATTATTTAAATAAATAATTTTATATTGTCAAAATTCATTAAAATTTTCTAAAATAAAAATTTTAATTTGGTCCTGATTTTTGCGGGTTGTTACACCAAGTAACCTAATAAATAAGAAAATATGACTGAATGTTATATGTAGTGTTACCTAAAGTGTATAGTTAAAATCCTGTCACCAGAACTTGTGTTCTAACCTCCTCCTCATAACATATTCGCAGGTTAGATTTGTGGCAGAGACATTATAGCCTTGGATACAGGTTATGCAGTATTATTACGGTAAGGCTATATTTTGATTATTTTATCCATTCTGCTGTGAGATATTTTCTGAGCTCTGACATGTTTTATGTCTCTATCTTTTCTACAGGATACCAAAGCAAACCAATCTGAGTTCAGATAGATTGGAATTTTGAAAGGTTTGGCGGAATTCGGGTTATTACATCTGGTATCAGAGCTTAGGTTTAGGATTCTTATATAAATAGTGAGCGAGCGTATTTGTATTTTTTAAAAATATAAATATATTATATATATACCTAGATCCATAGAGTAACCCATTAAATAGAAAGAGTATAATATGGTACAAAATGGGATGTTTGTTTTGTGCACTAAAGGAATGAATATGGAAATTCGAGACCCTTAGGTAATTTGGGTAGAGAGTGTACAATGTACTTTGTATGGAAGGAAAGTGAATCCCATTTTATTAGTACTTTGGGTTAGTGGGCTTGAAAACCTTATAAATTGGAAAAGGTTAAAATGAGGAAAATGGACTAGGAATATATATTGTTGAGAAAATTGACTTTGTGGGAGTGTCTAGGGAAGCCAAGAAAAATTGGAAACCCGCTTTGAGTCTAACCCCATTGTTATCTTTTAAGAACTTGAAATTGTAAAAGTTTTGGGAAAACGGTTTGTGATGTTTTCAAGTTTTAATCTTAAAAGTTATAGTTTTAAATATGTAAAGGAGTACATATTGGGTTTTGAAGCAAAATGGGGTATATTTTGTAAATAGTGATTTCTTTTGAAAAAAAATTCTAAATTAAAATTTCTTAGAAAAAGATGCATATTATAGAGCATGTATAGCTCACTAGTTTTCTTGTTATATTTCATGCAAGAATTTTTAATAAAGAAAGATTTGACATCTTTATTCTTATGACAATCCTTATTGGATAAATTATTTTGACAAGATAATTTTTTTGGGTGGACAAAATAAGTATAGAAATTAAGAATAGAGTGGATGTTTGCACCTTGTGGTAAGAGACTGAGCTGACCTTTTAGGTAAGAACAAGTTATAAACCCGATTGAGAAATAGTTGTCCTTATCTACTCCAGTTTTCGTGATTTGAAAAAAAAAATGATTCACATTTTTTTAAGATGACATGTTATTATGGTTTGGTAAGAGAAAGTTTTCATGAGAAAAATAAAGTTGTGGCACTTTTAAAATTTTGAAAGAAAGTTTAAATGAAAAGGCCAAACCGTGTTTTAAAAGTATATAGTAGGTAAGGATTAGTGCCTAGGGAAGACGGGAAAGGTTTTGAGGCTATGAAGTAAATAGCGAGAATTGTCTTGGAATTAAAGGTAAGTTCTCGTAGAATGCATAAGCATTGAAAGGCCTAGGGTGTTGCTTGAAATAATTATTGGTACACAGCTAGGACTAGTATTGACTACTATATAGTAAAAGTGGGCAAGTAAGTGTTTAGATCCTATTAGGGGTAAAACCCGATACCGCATTTCTATTGGGATCGTTCCGTTATTTTGTTCTTGTTGGGTAGTTAGGGTAACACCTGAACCTGTCGTGGATCCCATAGTTTGGACTTTTCTGAGGTGGACATAGTCCCGAGATTCTTGGCCCTTAGTAGTAGCTGTGTAGGATGTCTGTTCTCTGACTTTAGTTGAAAGACCAGGGGCTTATTTAAATTTAAACTAAGATTAGATGATTAAATAAGCTAAGGAAAGAGAAGAGTCACAACTGAAAGGGAAATAGAAAATTCAATAAAGCAACAAAAATGGAAAATTATGAGAAAAGATGGATAAGAGTAAAAATTTCCAAGATAAGACAAAAAAGAAAATCTGTAGTAAAGAAATTTTTCTTATGTGGGCTGTGCTTGGATAGGAAAATAGGGAATCTTTATATATCGTTGCATTAAATCCAAGTATAGTTATAAAAAGGTTGAAAAAGAAAAACAGAAGGTGCGAAGTTTTCCGTTTTCCACCTTTTTGTAACATAAGAAATCGAATTTAAAAAATTAGATTTTTCTGAAATTTAAAAAATAAAGTTGGTAGATAGGATTTTGGATGCAACATTTGGATGAACTACGCTCTTACTCAGTAAGAGTGTGGGAAAATTTGGATGAAAAAGCATTTCAGTTTTCAAAATATTGCATTCATATAGAACTGCCAGTATATTTAGGATGTGAGCATCATATTTAAAAAAGAATTTTTTGAGAAATTTGCATACACATAGGAGGTACCTCTTAGGCATACATTTATTATTATGTTGTATTTCACTTTGCACAAGTGCACGATGCTTGCAAAAATTGGATGCACACATGATGGATGTATATTATGCAAGGGGTTAATTGATTTTACCCTTATCAAATTTCGGGGAAGAAATTTCCTAAGGGTGGGAGAATGTAACACCCCGCATTTTTAACTTAAGATAATAAAATAAGAATAACTTAATTAAATATTCAGAATTAAGTAAAACGGACTGCGCCATTCCGTCCGCCTCGAAATTCTGGTCAAGCGAGACACTAGGTTTGCGTAAATCGGACAATTTATGAAGAAGTTATTAAGTTTTTAAGTTTGTATACCCACTGGAAGAATACATACATATATGTTAGGTTTAAAAATTCAAAAATAGGTCCAGAAATTCGAAATTCCGTTCGAAATTTAAAATTTGGGAAGGCAGCAGATTTCCCGCCCAGGTTTGTTTACCTCCTAAAGTGGGGGTCGACCCCATCAAGGGGGGTTGACCCACCCAAAGGACGGTCGACCCCATCAAGGGGGTCGACCCCCCTATTCCAATTTTGGGTAGATTCGTTTTTCTGCACCTAGACAGATTTGTGACTAGATTCATTGGCTCTAAGCTATAAATAATCCCCCATTTCTGTTGTTTATCCACACCAAAATCAATGGAAAACTAGATGTTGCCTCTGCCCAGACCGAATCGAACCATTTCTTCTTCAATAAACAACTAAAGCCAATCAGTTAGAGTTTAGAGATCTACAAGCCTTCCTCTGTGACAGCGAATCTACATTAATTTTAGATCTCTTATCGAAGTGAGGTAATTCCTAGATCTGTTCTATTTTTCAATTCTCTTTTCTTCCCTTTTTCTTTTAGTAAAACTTTTTATAAATCCATGGCTGTTAGGAACTGAACCCGATTAGAGGAAGGCTATGGAATATTAGATCTGGACCAGATCCAGGATTTGAAAAGCATACGAGGTGAGTGGGTTTAAGCTATAACCTTTAGATAATAATATGTTATCATTTAGCATTCCCCTTTTTATAAATTGTGAAATTGCCAGTTTAATTATAAATTACTACTATAACAAGTTGAGATGTTAATATGAATAGATCAGGAAATTCATATGCTTAATTGGCTAAAGTCTTGAGCGTTTACATGTTGAAAAACAAACTAGTTAGGGTATGAATAGCAATTACTATGGCTATAATTCCATGATTCACTTGTGGAATATTGTTGAGTAAATGATATGTTAACTTGTTAGACTTGGACAATAGCCCAATTAAATTTTTACATGTCAAATTAGATTTAAGTACCTGGTAAAAAGGACATGCGGCAAAATATAGGCATAATTTGGCGACCTGTAAATTAGATTATAGTAAACATATGAAAAGGACAATATGCCTAAAATTTACATGAAATACGGATAGTGGTTAAAGAATGAACATGCCTAAATTTACAGTAGTTTGACACTGTAACGCTCTTAGGCACGAGGTTAGATTTGCACTTGTGATAGAAGTCTGCCCGGAGCCGCCCGACATATCCAGGATTCACAAGTGGTAAATATAATGTGAGGGGTCCAAGTGTATAATTAAAACATGTAATGATGCTAAGACACGAGGTTAAGTAAACTTGTGGCAGAAGTCTGCCCGGACCCGCCTGACAAATCCAGCGTCTGCAAGTGTAGGCTTAATGTGAGAGGTCTAGTGCATATATATATATATATATATATATATATATATATATATATATATATATATATTTAGCAAGGTATGAATAAATGGCAATAATGGTAATTAAACATCTAACTCAGAAAATAAGAAAGAAAGAGATACAATGGACTGAGTTCTTGTAATGTGTAGGAAAGTGAGGTATTTCCCTAAATGACCTAGTTCTGAGAATGATGTTGCAAGTATGCCACCGTAATTAAAGAAAAGTAAAGAAAATACTTGCTACCATGGATTTAAATGGGAATACGTTGTGAAAATAAATCACCAATTCCTTCTATCAAACTGATAAAGAGCATGAAGTGTTTTCCTTAATATAATAAGGAATATATATATTATAGTGAATGAAGAATAATGGTCTACAACAGTAAATGGTTTAAAAGGGGAATGACAATCACCTATTTTAAATAAATAACATTAATGAAAATGTTGTATAATAGGTAGACTTGTCCTAGGGACAAGTGAAAATTATAACTTAGGTTATAATAAACTAAATACTAATAAGGAAATTAGATAACTGGTGAGATGAGATAAGGGACACTTAATTGTAAAATAAGTAATCAGTAAATGGGGAAAGCCGAAAACCAGTTGAGAAAAGGAGGAAAATATATGAAATATAAGAAGTTGTACTTAATTATGAATCAAGTAAGCTGTAAACTTGGAAGTCTGAAACCCGTTGATAAGAAAAACATGTTTAGGCTTGTCCTAGGGACAAGAGGAAATTATAACATAGGTTATAATAAATGGGTAGAGAAACTTATTACTGGGCCTTAGTTAAGGGAACTAAGTTAATAAGTAAACAAAGATAAGTTGTAGTAACGATGTAAAATGGAAATACGATAAATAAGAAAGAATGAGTAAAACTTATGAAATAAGTTGTATTTAATCATAAATAATGACTGACGTGTTAAACAGAAAACATGTGAGTTGAGATATACTTAATTACATATTAAGTAGAACATGTTATTGTAACGATGAACTCAAACAAAGGATAGTGGATTACAGACATTGGACCACAATATGGGGAATATTATGTTGTGGGCTTATTAATAAACTTAATTGGGTTAAGTTATATAATTGATATTAATAAGCAACAGGAACTTGGTAACTTGATTAAGAATTCAATATGAATGGGAATAACCAAGTTAAATGGAAACTGATGTGGTAAGGCAAGTCGTAAAATAATGTTTAGACATTTAGTCTAACAACATATTAAAGTGAGGCGCTTGGACCAGTCTGCATGTTTGAGGGTGAATAAACCAACGGGGTAAATCATCGTGGTGTTATAAGGCACGAGGGGAGCTGTAACGACCCGTATTTTCTGCCTATTTATTTGGATTATTTTAATTATTTTATTTATTTAAAATATTGATTTGAATTTAAATGATCGAATTTAACGATTTTATTTGGAATATATTATTTAATTAAATAATAAAATAATATTTTAATTTCAAAAATATTTGGGAAAATATAAAATTTGCCATATATTGTGATCGGGCAGTTAAAATTGGTCAAATATTGGTTATATTAAATTTACAACGACGATTTCGTTTATTTAACGACGGTCGAGCGATATGGTTTATAATTTAATTAAATAACGAGCTGCAGCGGCGCGGGAGTTCACAATTTGGCGTTTTGAACTTCAATTGGTCGTACCGGGTTCAAAATAAGTCGGATTTCCTCGAAACAAAAAACATCGGGACCGGTTTGATGATATCTTTCCAATGGCAGAGAAAAATTGAGTTTTCGTGTTGTAGATTTTATTTTATGTCCAAATCAAATTTTGAAAAAAATGCTATGGAATTTCCTTTATATATACAGCGTTGTGTTTATATAAAATGAGGGTTTTTAAATATTTTATATATCGATTTGGCTTCAAACTCAAACCGGGATATTTTATCTTGGTATTATACGATATTCTGGTCGTGTATGGCCAATTATAATATTTTAATAATTTTATATTGAGGTATTTTAAAATTGATTAATTTTATTTGAATTGGCCAGGTATAAAAGGGCCTTTACTCAAATGACCTCAGTTTTCGACGAAATAAATTTTGTTGGGACCGCAACAGAAAATTATTGCTAGATTTTCAAACTGCACGTCAATCGGTGTTATTCTGTGAGCGTGGAAAAATAAAATACAAATAAAAATAACCATTTGAACGTGAACGAGGGCCATTCGAGCAAACGAACTCGGATTTCGACGAAACAAGTTTCATTAGGATCATATTATCAAATTATACTATGCCATCCATTCGTATCATGAACAGGATTCGTATGTGAGCATAGCAGCGAATAAACATCGTTCGAAAACGCGATAGGTACGAAATAAAAATCGTTAGTCAACATCGCTCGTCGCGCCGACTTAAAATAATAATTTTTACACTTATATAAACCCAAAATATCAGCCAACCCATTCACAACCTAGCCACCATTCAGAAATTTTACACAAAAGTCCTCGAACACAATTCAATTTATATCTTCCAAACCGTTGAGAATTTGTGAGGGCAACATGAAGCAAATTTGTAGATCAGGTCCAGATCTACCTACTATAAAAATCCGGGGTGGAACGGTGGCCTGAGGTGGCGGGAAATCGCGAAGAACGGCAAGTTTTCAGTTTCGTTCGTTTTAGAAATTAAAGAGATAGGGTTGATTTGGAGGGACGGGACCTTGGGGGTTTTGTAGAGGAGAAAAAGGGCTTTAATTTGGCGGTGGTCTCGGGTTCTCTGGCGGTCGGTGGAAGGCGTGGGGAGGAGATGTAACAAACCGGAATTTGGGGCCAATTTAAAATTTTCATTTTAGGGACTTTAAAGGTGATTAATAAACTATTTTAAATAAAAAAACTAGAAATCTATTTTAATTGCATTTAATATGTATATATTTAATTTAATTATAAAAGGAATTAGAAAAAGGACGGTAGTTTGAAAAGTCAAACCTGAACTTTGACTGACAACATAGAATGCAGAATAAATCGGATTTTGGTGAAAGGAAAATTATTTAAATTTGTTAATGAATATCTTTCTAAGGAATCTGAAAAATCGAAGTTTCATAGCGGGAATCAAAAGTTATGGCCAAATGAATTTTCAGAAAGGTCGCTATATAGAATATATCGCCTTTGAAAATAGACATTTTGCATACAACCTCGGAATTCGACGAAACCACTTTTGTTGGATCAGGAATGTCAAATTATTGCTAGATTTCAAATTTCATAATTTTTGAAGTTAATATGTGAGCATGGCAAAGGAAAATGTGTTTTGGTCAATTATAGTTAAATTGGATCGACCAGAAAATGGCCATTTTTCAAACGATCACAGAATTCGACGAAATTAGTTTTGTTAAGACCGTATCGTCAAAACATAACCAAAAATATTTTTTTCGGATTTTTCTGAGTTTGTATGTGACCCCAGTAAAATTAGAAAGTACGTTCGAATTAAAAATAAAAGAAACATGCTTTTAGCTTCAGAATTGGACTTCGGCAATAGTGCCATTGCTTTCAGAAGACGTCAAAACCTATTGTTCGACAGTCGTTGAGCGCGAATCGGAGTTCGGACGAAAAATCCCTATTTTCCGGAATTAAATAAAATAAAATAGAAAATACGGGGAAAATACCCTTATAAATACGCTATACGGTACTATTCATTCATCCGCTTCGTTTAGCACCCGCCACCACTCCCCTTTTCCTCAGATTTTCAAACACAAATCTCTCCTTCTTCTTTGAGAATTACACCTTACTTCTTCAGATTTTTCCGAAGAGATTCCTTCCCCCTTCGATTTGGTACCCGAACCACTCCTCCTCGTTGCTCCTAGCCGCCTCCACCACCTACGCGAAATGCAGCCGAACGCGGGCCCACTGCGCCACCCACGAGCCGCCGCACCTCCCCCTTTTCCGGCGAACCTTCCCCTCTCCAGGCTCTACAACGTCACGCGTTCAGATCTGCAAATAATCAAATACAGATTCAAATAAATCGAATTAAAGTTTTGAACTATCTGAAAATCCAAGGTAAATTTGATTTCAGATTTGCGACGCTTTTAAGTGTCGCAGTGACAGTTGTTAAAAGTTGTTTTCTAATTTATACATATGAACTTCAAATTGAAATCTTTCAGATCCGAAACCGCCGTGACTTTGAACACGAGATCTGATCGAGTTTGGACCTTCATTTCAGACCCAAGCAATGTGAGAATTTATTTTTAATTAAATTTAATTAATTTAATTATTATTCTTACGTTATGTGAAGTTTGAATGGCAAATATAAATTGATCTGCGATGGATGTTATTCTATGTTATGGGTATGAATTGTTTGTGATGTTATGATATTAGATCTGAAAATTTAAGTGTTAGATCTAAGTTTGATGATTTATTGGGATCATTTATTTGTTAATCTTGTCAATCATGGTTTGTTGATATTGACGAACCATATGTTTACATGTAAAAACACACCCTTAGATGTTCTCAGAATTGAACTAGAACTCTCAACTCGAGATTGACTTCATGTTATTAATTCGACTTGATCCCTTTGATTATTTAAAATATTTTTTGTGGTTGGGTGGGACATGAAATAATATTGGACATGAAATATTGGATACGAAATATTGGACATGAAAGTTGAATAAGAATTACATTTTTTATGTAATTAGAAAAGTGATTTTACATTGTCAAATAAGAGTTACATTTTTTTTTAAGTAATTAGAAAAGTGAATTTACATTGTAAAATAAAGAATACCTTTTATACGTAAGTAGAAATGAAAATTTACACCTAAAGTTAAAAACTAGAAATTTGCATTGAATTAAAATTTGCATTTTTATATGTAAATATAAGATAGGAATTTGACGATGAAATAAAAATTACATTTTTTATTCGAAACTATGAGATGCATTTGACGATGAAATAAAAGTTACATTTTTTATTTGAAACTATGAGATGCATTTGACGATGAAATAAAAATTACACCTTTTATTATTTGAAACTATGAGATGCATTTGACGATGAAATAAAAATTATATTTTTTATTTGAAACTATGAGATGCATTTGACGATGAAATCAAAATTACATTTTTTATTTGAAACTATGAGATGCATTTGACGATGAAATAAAATTACATTTTTCATATGTAATTAAAGTTAAGGTTTGCATGTAGTTAAAAACTACATTTTTTTTATATATATGTAAACATAAAGTAGGATTTTGCGATGAATCAAAATTTACATTTTTTTTTATATGCAAACAAAAGGTAGGATTTTGCGGTGAATTAAAATTTACATTTTTTATGTAAACAAAAGGTAGGATTTTGCGATGAATTAAATTTACATTTTTTATATGTAAGTAAAACATGAATTTCCATCGTATGATAAAAATTACATTTTTATATGTAATGTAGGATGAGATTTACAATGTAAATTAAAAATTACGTTTTTGTAATGTAATTAGAAGTAGGATTCACATTAAAATTAAAAATTACATCTTTATATGTAATTAGAAATAGAATTTACATTGCAAATAAAAAATTACATTTCTACATGCAATTAGAAGATAAAAATTTGCGGTGTAATAAAGATTACATTTTTATATATGTAGTTAGAAGTTGGGAACTAGCATTGAAAATAAAATTACAATCTTATCATGTAGTTAAAGATTAGAATTTACATTGTAGATAAAAACTACATTTTTATTGTATTAGAAGACTTGAAATTTGCATCACATAGAAAATTACATTTTGATGTAATTAGGAAGGAGAGTTGGGCATAAAATCAAATTTATCTTTTCAATGTAATTTTAAAGATAAAGATTGGCACGGTTATGAAAATTACATTTTTAATGTATTTTAAAAAGTTAAAATCTTTCAATATAATGTTAATTTCATTTACAGTGGGATTTAAAAAGAAAATCTTACAATGCAATTGAAAGATAGGAAGTTTACATTATAATGTTAATTATACTTATAATGTAATTGAAAAGGAGAATTATATTTCCATTTTAAATAAAAAAAAGAATTCACCATTGAATTATAATTTACATTTCTCATGTAAATAAAAGGATGGAAAAATGAAAGAATGGAAGTGGGCATCGTAATTTACATTTCTATGTAAACAAAAAGGTTAAATGTTTATATTTACATATTTATATAAAAATATAACTAAAATTAAATGAATCGAGCGCGGTAGTTCATGTTTTGAAATCATACCTTTAAACGACTATACAAGAAGACCCGACCGTCGGATTTTCTTGAAACTGAAACCAGTAGGACCGTCTTGGAAAAATCTTTCCAATGATACATATTACGTCAAGATCCAACGGTTAGATTATGAGAAGTGTAAAAATCAAAGTTGGTTGAAAGTAGCGCCATAGTCGCCCATTGACTCAAGGCGTCGTTATATAAAATTTAATTATTTTAAATAATTAAAATAGGAAGTAATCGTTATAAAATAATATTAACGAATAGGAAGGATTTAAATATATATATATATACACGAGAATTATTTGGAAAGTACGAGTTTCTCTCATTCCAAATAATCAATCGACGCTAAGAATCAAGGTGCGAAGACGGGATATGAAGACCGTGAATCTTCCATCGAGAGGACAACGATCGAGGTCCTGATTTGATTTGCTCCCAAATCATGGGTCATGGTCATTGCCCAAACAAACATGTTGATTTCACGGGTTTGGTTTTCGCTCAGACCCAGAGCATAAGCTAATAAATGGATTGTGTGTCTGACATCGTACTCCGTTAAATATCATGTTATTAATTTTCTATCGAATGTATGAATGATTGGTGGTGGAGAATTTATTCTCTTGCTTAACACCCTTTTTTATATTTCGGCAAAGGATTGGTAGTGTGATATGGAGTGACAGTGTGGCATACTAAGATGCAACGATTAAGGTATCTTGTTGAAAAGCATAACCTTGTAGAGATGATCAAAGCACAACTTGGATAAGCATAGCTTTGTGTATTACGTAGCTTCACGAACCTCACAAACCGGTGGAGTCTAAAACGGGAGAAGGGAACGCAGGGAGAGCAACACATTTCTTTCTAGTTAGAAGTAGTGTCGGAGATTAAACTGGCTGATATTTTACTTATGTGGATGATGGAATGAGGCGCCTCGGATGATAGGTCCTATAGGATCAGGAAACGTGTGTTCAAGAATAACTAATCCACGAAGCTGTATGTGTGGACCGTCCCTGCATCTATCCAAGGATTCACTGCGGGGGATCCTGAGACATTAGCAAGAGTGTCTCGAATCGGTAAGGAGCTCCTCCCTAGCCTTGACTCATGATGGAAACCAAATTCCGAATAGGACCCTACGAATTTGATGGTATTACTAGTATGGAGGCATAGTATATGGTAGCTATGCTTCCTAGGATTGATACATTTATTTTGAAATGTTTTCATATACACTAATAATAGTATTAAACTCGTATTTACCGTATTTAGCATGTTTAATCACCATAAGGTAAAATCCTATCCTCTGGTTTGTGTTGCATTGTGTGATGGGACTTGGGTCTTTTGGTGATTCCATTTTTCTCAAAAGCATAGCGTTGTTTTACGATTCACTTATTATTTATTATGACACTTTAAATTATGCACGGCAATCCATTGGGGTAAACCCGTCCCGCGTTAGCGGCGTAGTCCTTGGATTTGCCTTATTACTAGTAGTTAAAATTAGTTAAGAATTCTCATACCAGTCCCACGACTGACTCGTAGTTTGTTTTCACCTTTGCAAACTCGGGTGCCCTCTTTTCCACACGGGCAGCCAAGTAACATGTTTTGCTTTCTTTGGAGTTGCTGACTTTGGAGCTTTCTTAGTGTTGCTTATTTGGAGATGCATATGTTGGACCACGAAGACTATCTATCATTTATCTTTTGTTACATTTATCTTCAGTCATACAGACTTATTTTATTTTCAGTTGTTCTAGTTTGAAGTTGGAACTTATTTCCTCTGTTAAAAACTTGATGTAATAATTTAAAACTCTATGACCGTGGGATTCTGTGGTTGATGACATTCATATTCCGCTGCTATGATATTGTTATTCTATAGTTTTCCTATGCTATGTTGTATCTGTGATCTGTATTGTTATATTTATGTTGTATTCCAAATGATTATTCCAAACTTTCATTCCGTGGAAGTTTGGGGTTATCACAGTTGGTATCAGAGCTTTGGTTAAACTTAGCTTTGGAATATAACATATTTATAATAATAATTCGTTTACGTAGAATCACAATATTCTATGGCGAACATTTCATGTGAATACATAATAGTCAGTCATTTTATCTCCATCCCTTTTCCCATCCTTTAATCTTTATCATTTCTTAAAATCACCATTACAGTTGTTCTGACTCTTTCTTGGATCGTACAGAACTAACTAAAAATAAGTATCGTTGCCGCTAGAGCCGCTAGAGCTAGAGAAAGGAGGCAAAATGTTGCTGGAATTGAGGAGGCCACAGTTCAATAGCCACCACCACCACCCCCGCAACCCTTTGATTTGGATAAGGTGGCGAAGAAGTTCAAAAACCTAGGTGGAGTTCCATTCACTGGTATAGAAACCGTGGTACAGGCTCAGGCATGGCTAAAAAATTGTGAAAAAATATTTGGAGGACTAGAGCTAGATGATCAGAGGAAGAGATTCACTGCTGCATGGCATCTCCAAGGCGAAGCACATAATTGGTGGGAAGTGGTAAACATTGGAGGCGACGAAGATAATATGACTTGGGCCAGGTATAAGGAGCTTTTCAATGATAAATACATTCCAAGGCAGGAGGTAGAAAGACTGCATGACGAGTTCGCCAATCTGAAGCAAGGCGACAAGACCATCTCAGAATATGTACGAAGATTTGAAGACCTCTTCTGCTATGCCCCTGAATTGATTCAGGATGACTTTCAAAAGAACAAGAGGTTCATAAATGGGCTTGCGAGAAAATATATTGATAGAGTCACTGCCCACATCGACCTTTCTTTCAATAAGCTGGTGGAGTTTGCTTGTCGATATGAGGAGAATGATAAAAGGAATTCTCAATAGGATAGAGAGAGGAGCTAAGCCAACAACAACAATAAAAGGAAGCAAGTCGAGAAGAAGACTGAAGGAAGCAGTTCTGGAGCTGCTAAAACCCATGATAAGTCAAAGGTGCAATGCTACAACTGCTAGAAGTATGGACACTATAGCAAGGAATGCAGGAATCCGAAGAAGGCCCGAAGTGACGACACTAAGGAATGCTATAACTGCCACAAAAAGGGTCATATCAAGCCTAATTGTCCATTGTTGAAAGGAGCTCAGATTGCACATGTGTACAAGGGGGCGAGTGCACCACCTTCCTCCGCACCTACTTTTTCAAAAGGAACAGGTAAACCTGATGTTTTAGATAGTACTATTTATGTTAAAGACATTCCGGTGTTGGTTCCTACCCTTCTATTTTTCTTTTCCTTTTCGAGGACGAAAAGTTCTTAAGCGAGGGAGATTGTAACAACACGGAATTTGGGGCCAATTTAAAATTTTCATTTTAGGGATTTTAAAGGTGATTAATAAACTATTTTAAATAAAAACAACTAGAAATCTATTTTAATTGCATTTAATATGTATATATTTAATTTAATTATAAAAGGAATTAGAAAAGGGACGATAGTTTGAAAAGTCAAACCTGAACTTTGACTGACTACACAGAATGCAGAATAAACCGGATTTTGGTGAAACATAAAATAGTTAAATCTGTTAATGAATAGCTTTCTAAGGAATCTGAAAAATTGAAGTTTCATAGCGGGAATCAAAATTTATGGCCAAATGAATTTTCAGAAAGGTCGCTATAGAGAATATATCACCCTTGAAAATAGACATTTTGCATACGACCTCGAAATTCGACGAAACCACTTTTGTTGGATCAGGAATGTCAAATTATTGCTAGGTTTCAAATTTCATAATTTTTGAAGTTAATATGTGAGCATGGCAAAGGAAAATGTGTTTTGGTCAATTATAGTTAAATTGGATCGACCAAAACTGGCCATTTTTCAAACGATCTCACAATTTGACGAAATTAGTTTTGTTAAGACCGTATCATCAAAACATAACCAAAAATAATTTTTTTCGGATTTTTCTGAGTTCGTATGTGACCCCGGTAAAATTAGAAAGTACGTTCGAATTAAAAATAAAAGAAACATGCTTTTAACTTCAGAATTGGACTTCGGCAATAGCGTCATTGCGTTCAGAAGGCGTCAAAACCTATTGTTCGACAGTCGTTGAGCGCGAATCGGAGTTCGGACGAAAAATCCCTATTTTCTGGAATTAAATAAATTAAATAAAATAGAAAATACGGGGAAAATACCCTTATAAATACGCTATACGGTACTATTCATTCATCCCCTTCATTTAGCATCCACCGCCACTCCCCTTT
Source organism: Allium sativum (assembly GCA_030737875.1). Classification (NCBI taxonomy): domain Eukaryota; kingdom Viridiplantae; phylum Streptophyta; class Magnoliopsida; order Asparagales; family Amaryllidaceae; genus Allium; species Allium sativum. The sequence goes on from JASFAX010003181.1 coordinate 25,128, forward strand.
TCCTCAGATTTTCAGACACAAATCTCTTCTTCTTCTTTAAGAATTACACCTTACTTCTTCAGACTTTTCCAAAGAGATTCCTTCCCCCTTCGATTTGGTACCCGAACCACTCCTCCTCGTTGCCCGAGCCGCCTCCACCACCTCCGCGAAGTCTGACCAACTGCGGGCCTACCGCGCCACCAATGAGCCGCCGCACCTCCCCATTTTTCGGCGAACCTTCCCCTCTCCAAGCTCTACAACGTCACGCATTCGGATCTGCAAATAATTAACTACATATTAAAATAAATCGAATTAAAGTTTTGAACTTTCTGAAAATCCAAGGTAAATTCGATTTCAGATTTGCGACGCTTTTAAGTGTCACAGTGACAGTTGTTAAAAATTGTTTTCTGATTTATACATATGAACTTCAAATTGAAATCTTTCAGATCTGAAACCGCCGTGACTTTGAACACGAGATCTGATCGAGTTTGGACCTTCATTTCAGACCCAAGCAATGTGAGAATTTATTCTTAATTAAATTTAATTAATTTAGTTATTATTCTTGCGTTATGTGAAGTTTGAATGGCAAATATAAATGGATCTGCGATGGATGTTATTCTATGTTATGGATCTGAATTGTTTGTGATGTTATGATATTAGATCTGAAAATTTAAGTGTTAAATCTAAGTTTGGTGATTTATTAGGATCATTTATTTGTTAATCTTGTCAATTATGGGTTGTTGATATTCACGAACCATATGTTTACATGTAAGAACACACCCTTAGTTGTTCTCAGAATTGAACTAGAACTCTCAACTCGAGATTGACTTCATGTTATTAATTCGATTTGATCCCTTTGATTATTTAAAATATTGTTTGTGATTGGGTGGGACATGAAATAATATTGGACATGAAATATTGGACACGAAATATTGGACATGAAAGTTGAATAAGAATTACATTTTTTATGTAATTAGAAAATTGAATTTACATTGTAAAATAAGAATTACAATTTTTTTAGGTAATTAGAAAAGTGAATTTACATTGTAAAATAAAGAATACCTTTTATATGTAAGTAGAAATGACAATTTACACCGTAAGTTAAAAAGTAGAAATTTGCATTGAATTAAAATTTACATTTTTATATGTAAATATAAGATAGGAATTTGACGATGAAATAAAAATTACATTTTTTTTTCGAAACTATGAGATGCATTTGAAGATGAAATAAAAAATACATTTTTTATTTGAAACTATGAGATGCATTTGACGATGAAATAAAAAATACATTTTTTTATTTGAAACTATAAGATGCATTTGATGATGAAATAAAAATTACGTTTTTTATTTGAAACTATGAGATGCATTTGACGATGAAATAAAAATTACATTTTTTATTTGAAACTATGAGATGCATTTGACGATGAAATAAAATTACATTTTTCATATGTAATTAAAGTTAAGGTTTGCATGTAGTTAAAAACTACATTTTTTTTATATGTAAACATAGAGTAGGATTTTGCGATGAATCAAAATTTACATTTTTTTTATATGTAAACAAAAGGTAGGATTTTGCGATGAATTAAAATTTACAATTTTATATGTAAACAAAGGGTAGGATTTTGCGATGAATTAAAATTTACATTTTTATATGTAAATAAAACATGAATTTCCATCGTATGATAAAAATTACATTTTTATATGTAACGTAGGATGAGATTTACAATGTAAATTAAAAATTACATTTTTGTAATGTAATTAGAAGTAGGATTCACATTAAAATTAAAAATTACATCTTTATATGTAATTAGAAATAGAATTTACATTGCAAATAAAAAATTACATTTTTATATGCAATTAGAAGATAAGAATGTGCGGTGTAATAAAGATTACATTTTTATATATGTAGTTAGAAGTTGGGAACTAGCATTAAAAATATAATTACATTCTTATCATGTAGTTAAAGATTAGAATTTACATTGTAGATAAAAACTACATGTTTATTGTATTAGAAGTCGTGAAATTTGCATCGCATAGAAAATTACATTTTGATGTAATTAGGAAGGAGAGTTGGACATAAAATCAAATTTATCTTTTCAATGTAATTTTAAAGATAAAGATTGGAATGGTTATGAAAATTACATTTTTAATGTATTTTAAAAAGGTTAAATTCTTTCAGTATAATGTTAATTTCATTTACAGTGTGATTTAAAAAGAAAATCTTACAATGCAATTGAAAGATAGGAAGTTTACATTATAATGTTAATTAAACTTATAATGTAATTGAAAAGGGGAATTATATTTACATTTAAAAAAAAAGAATTCACCATTGAATTATAATTTACATTTCTCATGTAAATAAAAGGATGGACGAATGAAAGAATGGAAGTGGGCATCGTAATTTACATTTCTATGTAAACAAAAAGGTTAAATGTATATATTTACATATTTATATAAAAATATAATTAAAATTAAACGAATCGAGCGCGATAGTTCATGTTTTGAAATAATACCTTTAAACGACTATACAAGAAGATCCGATCGTCGGATTTTCTTGAAACTGAAACCGGTAGGACCGTCTTGGAAAAATCTTTCCAACGATATATATTACATCAAGATCCAACGGTTAGATTATGAGAAATGTAAAAATCAAAATTTGTTGAAAGCAGCGCCATAGTCGCCCACTGACTCAAGGCGTCGTTATATAAAATTTAATTATTTTAAATAATTAAAAAAGGAAGTAAACGTTATAAAATAATATTAACGAATAGGAAGGATTTAAATATATATATATATATATATATGAGAATTATTTGGAAAGTCTGAGTTTCTCCCATTCCAAATAATCAAATGACGCTAAGAATCAAGGTGTGAAGACGGGATATGAAGACCGTAAATCTTCCAACGAGAGGACAACGATCGAGGTCCTGATTTGATTTGCTCCCAAATCAAGGGTCATGGTCATTGCCCAAACGAACATGTTGATTTCACAGGTTTGGTTTTCGCTCAGACCCAAAGCATAAGCTAATAAATGGATTGTGTGTCTTACATCGTACTCCGTTAAATATCATGTTATTATTTTTCTGTCGAATGTATGAATGATTAGTGGCAGAGAATTTATTCTCTTTCTTAACACACTTTTTTATATTTCGGCAAAGGATTGGTAGTGTGATATGGAGTGACAATGTGGCATACTAAGATGCAATGATCAAGGTATCTTGTTGAAAAGCAGAACCTTGTGGAGATGATCAAAGCACAGCTTGGATAAGCATAGCTTTGTGTATTACGTAGATTCACGAACCTCACAAACCGGTGGAGTCTAAAACGGGAGAAGGGAACGTAGGGAGAGCAGCACGTTTCTTTCTAGTTAGAACTAGTGTCGGTGCTTAAACTGGCTGATATTTTACTTATGTGGATGATGGAATGAGGCGCCTCGGATGATAGGTCCTATAGGATGAGGAAACGTGTGTTCAGGAATAACTAATCCACGAAGTTGTATGTGTGGATCGGCCCTGCAGCTATCCAAGGGTTCACTGCGGGGGATCCTGAGGCATTAGCTAGAGTGTCTCGAATCGGTAAGGAGCTCCTCCCTAGCCTTGACTCATGATGGAAACCAAATTCCAAATACAACCTTATGAATTTGATTGTATTTGTAACACCCCACACCCGCTATGGTCACTCATAAAAGGAATGCCATAACATCGGTGGAGTATTTTTAAGTGAATATAGAACAGAAAAATTACAACAAGACAGATATAAGTAATACTTGAGAATTTAAAACATCATTTCATTGCAGCGGAAAGTAGAACATGTTTGGTTACACCAAAACCATAAACAAGAGTCAAGTACATAATATCCATCCTGATAAAACAAAAGTACATAATCCCACTACATAACTTAATAGCCATAATAGAAAAGATAAACTGAGCTTTACATCCACGGTCCAAGCTCCAAAAGATAGATAAAGCAGTCTGATCAAAGCCCACTAGTGCTAGGCCCACTCTGATAACCTGAGGGTTGGGAAAAAGATAAAAACAACGGGGTCAGACATAAGTCTGAGCGAGTCCTATAACTTTAACAATACAATCATTAAAGTAACCAGAGTAAGACATGAGCTTGATATACGGTAACGACTGGGGATAAATGGCTACACTAAGCAGCCAACTAGACTTAGGATGAACTAAGATAACCGTAAAGACGCATTTACCCACCCAAGGATAATTACTACACTGCACCACCCCAGATCTACCCACCCAAGGGTAATTCCTACACTGCACCACACCAGTTCTACCCACCAAGAGTAATTCCTACTTAAAGGTTGATCCCACTAAGTGTACTTAGTAATTTTACCCAGTAGCTTCTTGTACCCCTAGCTGACTACATAGGTGCCGTCTGCCCCTATCTCCGCTAGGTGTACCCACTACTTCCCAAGCGATCGGCTCCCTAATGTAGATACCCGTGTTGGCCCCACAGTGGGGTGTATCACTCCCCAAAGTGGCAACCCGATATCAATGGTGCACGGCTTATACCTACACGATGCAACAACGTCTTACCTACCAGCCCGGGTCCACACACGCATATGAAACCCGTTGGACTCGCGTTGCCACCGCTACCCCGTTTTGGCCTCTTATAGTCAAGCCTAGTACGTGTGTCCCGTCCTCGACATGGGTCGAGCCCAATAAGATACATATGGGTTACTGGTTGAAATGGGCCCCCACAAGCTACTACTTAAGCTTGTCATTTTATCTAGTGCATCCCACTTAACCCCTTTTTATAATCATGCCCACTTACATGTTAAGGTTTGGTTAAGTCATCTAATCATATTTCAATTGCCACTCAAGGCCCCCACAAGCTACTACTTAAGCTTGTCATTTAATCATATTTCAATTGCCACTTAAGGCCCCCACAAGCTACTACTTAAGCTTGTCATTTAATCATATTTCAATTGCCACTTAAGGCACCCACTAGATTTCCACATGCCACCCAAGGCACTTACTTGATTCCCACATGCCACCCAAGGCACTTACTTAACCCTTTAATCATGTTTAATTACATGTTCCACTTTGGTTAAGTATTCTAATCGTATTTTCTATTGCCACCCAAGGCAACCCACTAGTTTCCTCATGCCACCCAAGGCACCCCCATAATTTGTATTAATTGTCCCTAATTAATTACAAATATTTAAGAATATGGGTAGACCTAACTCAATAGGTAAATTCCCAATTCCATAATATGGGTAGACCTGACTTAATAGGTAAATTCCCAATTATGTCCATCCACTTTATGGTATGTTTAATCATACCCACTTCACACAATTTTATGTGTTCATTAATTTTTACCCCATCGTCCCCATGTAAATACGTTAACATGACACTACAACAAAATGACCCTATTACAACGGTGGAACACCGTTGTAATATACATTTTACAACGGTGGGCAAACCGTCGTGTATTAAGAAGTTGTAATAGACTCATATCTTTTACAACGTTTTTACACTGTTGCAACACCGTTGTAATATGTATATTTTACAACTTTTTTCCACCGTTGTAGTAATACTTATTACAACATTTTTGCACTGTTGTAGTAGTATATATTACAACTTTTTTTCACCGTTGTAGTAATTCCTGCAACAATTAATTATAACAATACGATTTTTGTTTCGTTATACATTACATTTCATATAAAAATAAATATTTATATTGAATAAAATGATACTACACTTAACTGAAATAATAAATTAAATATTTTATTTCAATATTTTAATTAGTACAACTTTCTGATCCACTATCGTACAACTCACTTTTACATAATACAGTCATAACAATGCATACATTCCTCACTACAAATTGATCACTCAATACACTCAGTTACATACACAGTTTCGTATAAATATACATACACACTGACACACCCCGAGTTTTTATGCTCCAACATCCAATCCAGTTACCTATCACAGAATTTTACACATGTTAATATAGGACGGTTGATCTTCATAAATTCGCTTCTTACATCGCAATCCTCAGGTAAGAAGAGGGAGAACATATCATTATACCATGAAATTCCACTCAAAATTATTTGTAATCTAAAATAGATTTGAAATTCAAAACAGCATTAAAAATGCATCACTAAATGCAGCCTATTCTACCATAGACAAAATGCTTCAAATGTCTATTTGGAAAGAAGAAATTAAAAACACTGAAAATGCATCACTAAATGTAGCCATAACCTACCACAATTGAAGGATAAAACTACAACCAAACCCAAAACAGGGCACGACACAGCGAAGACCAATACTACACAAGCACTCAAGTCGAAACAACTCGTCAAAGACCACACATCAACCAACAAACAGAACACAAACTCACCCAAGATCAAGAAGAGCAGGGAACTCACCCACACGATGAGCACCATATATCAAAAAAATTTGCAAACTACTACTAAAGTGTGGTTTCAGAAAAAAAATATGAGTACATCCAAGTGCATTTGATTTCACCTTTTATTTGCACCATCACATAAATCCTCAGGCAATGAATCCAGAGGCTGGTTACTAGCCTCCTAAAATTCAGACTACATCCAACAGAAAATCCAATTAGTAATGAAATGACAAATCAAATTATACATGTGCATATATAGCCAAGTTAATAAAGTGCATAAAATTTACAGAAGCCTGATAATTGATGGAAAATGAGGAAACTCACCTCGTTTTTAGGAGTTTGTCTGCTAACAATGTTGTCATCCCCAAGGATATTCTCTCTTAAGTTCTTCTTCCGAATGCATATAGCAAGCCTGCACATCAGAAAGACGGAGAACTGAACAATGGTGTCCATCAATGAACACTTAAATAAAGGGGTATGACAAGCGCAATTAGCATTTTTCATGGCGCAATCGTAGCACACAAAATGATGGCTTTCACACTGCAAATTAAAACCAAGTAATATTGATCAGTGTGTTAAGTAACCAAACATAAAAATATTATTATGCTGAAATATAGCTACCTAAGAAATGGGTCCTTTTAAAGGTTTCCTACAAATAAGGAGTTGATGATTAGAGATTCTACCATTACGTATGTAATATTGTTGCTTTCTGCTACTTTGATGCCGAGTTTATTATCCTCCATCGTTTAACTTGTCTTTGTGAATGATCTGATGAGATAATAAATGTGAGTTATCACCTGACCATTATATTATTTATATAGTAGTCTGAATTAAGGAGATAATGGTCAGAACAGAAAGCGTATAGCCATTCAACTTATATTTGATACGATGACTTCTTGAATTCCTTGCATTATTCATTCTCAATTCAGACTTTGGCTCTTCCGATGCATTTATGTTGAAATTTATGTTTTCCAAATTTTACATAGCTCGATGTTGGTTGTTTATTATACCACAATATCTGAATATCAATCCTAATTTCAACATAAAATTCTCCCTGATATGTTGTCGCATAAAATAGAATTGAGAAAATAAGTAGAAACAAGTAAATTCTACCCAAACGAATTGCAAAATAGTCCAGATAGCCGAAGATCCAGATAGCCGAACTTAAATTTGATTTTAAATCCAGATTTTTTTAAAAACCAGATGGCGAAGATCGTCAGAACCGATTAGCAAGCCTAACCAAAAATAAAAATGAAACAAATCCTACTAAAAATCCAGAAATTAACAAAATAAAAACTCAAACCTTCTTATTTTCATTTTCAGGGTTCGGCTGGTGGACAGAGCAGCGCTAGGATGTTGGTCGGCCCACAACGACTGTTGCTAATAGAGGTAGCGGTGGAAACAGTCAGGCGCAGTGAGGGTTTTTGGGTAGTAGACGATTTGGTGACGAGGTAGGGCTCAGGCGGTCTTCGGGAAGGTTACGCGGTGGCTTCCCAAAAGGCGGAGGGACAGCAAATACGCTGCTTTGACTGCAGTAGTGGCTGGAGTTGACATCGGAGAGCACGGAACACGGTACAGAGGCGGGTGCCTGGGTAAGGACCGGAAGTGGAGAAGGAAGTTGGATGAGGAACTGGTTAATTGGTAGAGACGGAGAAAGAAGGGGACGAAAATCAAGTTGCCATGGTAGAATTAAAGAACGCATTAATTGGTATTGACGAAGAAAGACGGAGAAAGATGGATGAAACCTTATTTTGAGTTAGGGTGCGGTACTGAAGAGTTGGCCCGCCTAAATTTTCGATTTGCCCGCCTAAATTTTCGTTTTAAGGAACACATGAACACGTGAGCTGCTTTGATTATTTGTATCTAAGAAACGTTGTAATTATTAGCAAAAAAAAAAATATTTTTGAATCTAAGGAAAGCTTCTAAGCACTTTCTATTAACTAATTTTATTTAACAGCTGTTATTAATGATTATTTGTTAACCATCAATCGTCAGTTAAACAGTTAATACTTATTCATTGATTACTAATTATTAATTTTTTAATTATAAATTAGTAATAGATATAATTTCATATTTTGAATTAATTATCAATTTTATTTTATTTCATATTTTGATCACGTTGGTTAAGTCATCTAAATATTCATTTCGATTTTAAGGTTCAATTGTCATAAGACAAAAAAAAAACTAACTAGATTTTAAGGTTCAATTGCCGAGCTATTACTTATTTAATATATGTTTTTATCATTAATTTCAATTATTATTTTATTATTATAAATTATTATTATTATTTACTACTGATTTTTAACTTACAATTGTTACTTAATTAACGATTGTTGTTAAATTTTGAGTAAGATTCAAATTCAACGCTACACAAAATGTACCGTTTCGGATGGGGCGCTACCCCGCACCCCGCCGGGGGCACTGCCCCCTTGACCCCCGCGACCTGACCGGGCAGGTTGAACCCTGTTAGCGGGGGCGTTTCCCCCGCACCCCCACCTAAGGGGGTTGCCACCCCCCCGGACCCCCCCTTCGTAGGGATCATATTTGAAAAAAGATTTTGGAAAAACTTTCAACAACGATTACTTATTAAAAAATATTATATACTAAATATTAATTACTACTAATAGTCATGATTAATTATAAATTAAATATTTATTAATTGTTATTTACTTATTGATTATTAACCGCTCATTAGTTATTACTTACTAATTAATTACTAGTACTTAATAATGAAGTAGTTATAAATAATTATTTTTAATTAAATATTTAATATTTATATATTGACTATTATTAAATAATTACTAATTGGTTGTTAATTAGTAATTATTAGTAGGAATTATTTATTTATTGATGTATTTTTAATTAAATATTTAATATGTATTTATTGATTATTAATTAATAATTACTAATTGGTTGACAATTACTAATTATTAGCATGAATTATTTATTTATTGAAGTATTTTTAATTAAATATTTAATATTAATATATAGGTTATTAATTAGTAATTACTAATTAGTTGTAAATATTAATTATTAAAAATTATTTAATGAAAATAATTAATATTAAAATATAGTCATATATTATAACAGTAAAAAAAAAGTTGTGATAGGCTTTTATTACAACTGTCAAAATAACACAATTGTTAAAAATAAATTTATTACAACTTTTCTGGAAAAAAGTTGTAAAAAACATTTATTACAACGGTGCTTTAACCACCGTTGTAAAATTAAAGTTGTAATATGGTATTTTTGTTGTAGTTACAACGGTGTTTATACCACCGTTGTAAAAAACCGTTTATTACAACGGTGCTTTTACCACCGTTGTAAAAACCCATTTATTACAACGGTGCGTTTACCACCGTTGTAAAATTAAAGTTGTAATATGGTGTTTTTGTTGTAGTGTGACATACTTCAAAAGAGAAGATTCATCATATACACAATGGGTTCAACTTAGCATATCATTAGCATTATCATGGGTTTAAAAGGTGTCAACTTGCATATATGACCATAAACCCAACTTGCATAAATAACCAACCCAAACTTGCATGAATCACATATGTCATAAAGATGGTAACTTGCATAAATGTTCATGTCATAGACCTATCATAAAGGTGTCAACTTGCATACATGTCATAGGTCTAAAAGGGATGAACTTGCACATGTACTTATGTCATACAAAGGGGTAAACTTGCATAGCATGTCACATGTTAACTTGCATATAACCAAACACATAACTTGCATAACATGTTACATATGAACTTGCATATAATCATGCACATAACTTGCATATAACCAAACACATAACTTGCATAACATGTTACATATGAACTTGCATATAATCATGCACATAACTTGCATTACATGTTACATATGAACTTGCATATGTATGTATGACATACAAAGGTAAACTCGCATATGTTATGCATATCACTAATCCAAACAACTTGCATAGATTATGCATATTATAGATCCAAACTCATAGGTTAAACTTGCATGTCATGTCACTTATTTCACATATGATTCTAGCATAAAACCAAGCATTTAACTTGCATAAAACCAAACACTTAGCATGCATAAAACCGAATACTTAGCATGCATAAAACCCACCACTTGACATGCATAAACCCAAACACTTAACTTGCATAAACATAGTGTCATCATGAATAAGTGTTAAACATAGTGATTAGCAAACTAGCATCATAACGTATGACCTAAAACCCATTGATCCGCAAGCAAAACCATATGATCTCATCACATCTCATCTACTTAGTTTAGCAATTGGTTATTAAAGTGATAGAAACCCACAAACTCCAAGATTAGCTCCTTAGATAGTTGCTAGAGTTGAAGTAGAGGTGGATTAGTAGTTGATTAGCTTGCAATCCTCTTCTCAAATTAGTGGAGGATCCTTCTAAGTTGCATTTTGGCGGCATGATGGCATAGATTCTATTTTTAGTATGAATTAGGGTAGTCTTAGGGTGTATTTATAGGATTAGGTTGTGTTTTAGACCCTTAGATTAACCCTAGGTTAGTTTAGGTCCGTCAGATTTCGTCCCAAGCCCTCCAACCCAGCCCAAAACTCAACCAGGTGCACCCAGGCCAGAATCAGCCGACAGGGCAAGTCGACAGCCCTGTCGACTGCCAAGTCGACAGGCATGTCGACAGGCAAGTCGACAGCCCTGTCGACTGCCAAGTCGACTTGGCTGGGCGGGAGTTTTCCCGCCTGGTCTCCATTTCTGCATGTTTCGAAATTCAAATTTCCCGAAAACTTCTTTGGGCCTTAACCGGGTCATACGGACTCCGATTTACAAAATTTCGGTCTCTATTTCGCGTATTTTTCCGAGACGAACACAATGACGTAACCCGTTTCCCCTGATTCTCACATCTAAGATTATTAATTCTGAAATTAGTGAATATCAGTGTTAACTGAAATTCAGGATGTTACAGTATTACTAGTACGGAGGCATAGTATATGGTAGCTATGCTTCCTAGGATTGATACATTTATTTTGAAATGTTTTCATATACACTAATAATAATATTAAACTCGTATTTACTGTATTTAGCATGTTTAATCACCATAAGGTAAAACCCTATCCTCTGGTTTGTTTTGCATTGTGTGATGGAACTTGGGTCTTATGGTGATTCCATTTTTCTCAAAAGCATAGCGTTGTTTTATGATTCACTTATTATTTATTCTGTCACTTTAAATTATGCACGACAATCCATTGGGGTAAACCCGTTCCACATTAGTGGCGTGGTCCTTGAAATTGCCATATTACTGGTAGTTGAAATTAGTTAAGAATTCTCACACTAGTCCCACAACTGACTCGTAGTTTGTTTTCACCTTTGCAAACTCGGGTGCCCTCTTTTCCACACGGGTAGCCAAGTAACAGGTTTTGCTTTCTTTGGAGTTGCTGACTTTGGAGCTTTCTTGGTGTTGCTTATTTGGAGGTGCTTGTTGGACCACGAAGATTATCTATCATTTATCTTTTGTTACATTTATCTTCAGTCATACAGACTTATTTTATTTTCAGTTGTTCTAGTTTGAAGTTGGAACTTATTTCCTCTGCTAAAAACTTGATGTAATAATTTAAAACTCTGTGACTGTGGGATTCTGTGGTTGATGACATTCACATTCCGCTGCTATGATGTTGTTATTCTATAGTTTTCCTATGCTATGTTGTATCTGTGATCTGTATTGTTATATTTATGTTGTATTCCAAATGATTATTCCTAACTTTCATTCCGTGGAAGTTTGGGGTTATCACAGGAGATGAACGGAGGTGGTTAGTTTTGGGTATTTTCAAAAAGTGGCGGTTGGTTTTTGGGGTTTTCCGGCGATCTGGGTGGCCGAGGGGATCACAGTCTTTGGGGAATCGAAGCTGGGTAGCAAGGCGGAGATGATGGAGGTGGTGGCGAGGCAAATGATCAACGGTGGCGGCGGATTTTCCCTGATGAACGGAAAGGGTTTGGAGTAGTTTTCATGGTGATAGGAGGCACACCAGAGGACGTCGTTGGGGGTGTAGGTGTTGGACATTGTGAGGAAGCCGATGGTCGGTCATAGGGGATCTCTGGTGGTTGGAGCAGCTGCCGGAGACGAGAAGTTCATGTGGAAGAACGAGGCGGAGTTCATTTTTTCAAAGTAAAAGAAGAACAATCGGGTTTCCTAAAGGGAAGTTGAGAAAACGCGTTTTGCAACAGTCCGATGATGACGTGGACGGAATAAAGTTTTTAAATTAATTAATTAATTAGTTAATTGATCGTATATATATTAAAACTTTAAACAAGCATATCTTTTACATGCGTTAACGGATTTCAGTGGAACTGGATCCATTGGGATCGCAGGGACGAGACCTATCCGATGGCACTGACAAGGAGTCGATCTGATGCAATTGAAATTTCAGCAAATTTTGAACGCTCGACTCAAATTAGATGTAACAAACACGTCAACCGCCAACCATATAAATCTGGTGAGTTAATTCTCACACCTTCTGGAGTCCTGCGATGTGGTAAATCCATAGAAAACTATAATCTACAATTTACAGTATAAATTGGTTGATTGGATGCGATGGATGCAAATTGATTGTTATGGTTTGATTAGTTGCAGTTATTTATATTTCATCATTTATTTAATTCGTATATTTTTAGCAACTGATATCTGTGATGCAGAGAAGGACAGGTTGGAGGGATCCGACCGGATTCCTCAAATAAACTATATTTTTGTTTGTTGTGCATATATATGAATTGTTCACCCCGACTGGCACCAAAACCTGTCTGTATGTTGATGGTTGAATAAATATTCACCTGTGTTGTGTTTAAAATCAACTGACAGTGTTGATTGGGTAATTGGCAGTGAATGGCCTAAAATGTGTTGTTTTTGACGTCAGTTGATCATTCGATGAATTGACGTAGTTGAAAGTATAAATTCTTTTATAACTGAATTAAAGTTCTTCAATCATTTTGTGTAAATATTTGGATTTTGAAATTTACAAATATATGTTTTTTTTAAATTGGGTAAATATTTTATTAGGCATTTTCAGCCTAAAGAGAAAAGATTACAAACAGGCCGAAGCCCATTTATCTCGCCATTTACTAAATAGATACATTAAGTACAACTAAAACCTTCCGCATATAAAACCCATCGTCTTCTCCTTTTCAAATCATTTCCTTTGCTAATCAACGTCATTTCTGGAGCTTTCATGGCGGATCAAACTCTCAACTGGTTCCTGGAGTTTGTGCCGACGCTACCTTCGGATCCTTTTCTGACCATCCAGCGAGTACAAATTCCAAGTTATTGGTATCTACCCTCCCTCTAATTCGTCGTTTACTTAGTTTAATGTCAATAATAGCCATTTTACTTACTATCTCCACTGTATTAGTTTTCTCTTTGAAAATTCTTGCATTTCTTTCTCTCTATATCGCGACAACAGCATACGTCAAGGCAACCTCGTCGAATTTGGCTATCAGACGATCGTTGTTTGGGTACCTGGCCAGGTAAGTTGCATTACCTGTAAATCCCAAATTTGATTTAATAGGTCCACTTTTATTTTACAATTTTGGGCAATGGCTTTAGAATAGTTGCATGAAAAAAATAAATGCACGTGAGTTTCCCCTGAAGCACCACAAAGTACACATAATCTATCTTGTGTAACTCCCCATTTGTATAATCTGTCACGTGTAGGTAGTCTTTGCATGAAGGCCTTATAAACAGTAAAAGAGTTTTTAGGGCAAATTACTTTATCCCAGATAATTTTACTCCATATCTTGTTCTCATGTTTCGTACGGACTGAGTTCCAAGCATTTTTAATGACAAAATCTCCTTTTGAGTTATTCCAGACCGAAATATCATTATCACGTCCAGAGAAAATAGGCATAGCTTGAATTTTCTGAGTTAAATCCCTGTTGCATGGCAGATGTTCACATTTCCAGCTTTGGTTTTGAATAATTGAGTCCACATTAATGTTTGGGGTACCATAAGCAGAATAAGTATCCCACCCAACAATATTAATCATTGATTTACCTAGAATCCAAGGGTCTTTCCATAGATTAGTGTCCTTACCAGTTGCAAATTCACGAGTACAATTTACAGCAAGTTTTTCTCTGATTTTTAAAATTGCCTTTTAATTTGGTGATGAGTTGTTGTCCTCAGCCATTTGCCAAAAGTTATCTTTTATGTAACGTTGTCTCATCCATCTCGCCCACAAACCTTTGCTAGTGATTATTTTCCAGCCTTGTTTGAGAGCAAATACATTTCTCATCTCTCTTATGTTTCTCTATCCTACTCCCCCCTCTTCCTTAGGTCTACAAAGATCTGAAAATTTGATTTTGTAGTAGCCACCTCTCCATATAAAATCAGCACATACTTTTTCTATTTTCTCTATTGATGCAACAGGGATTTAAAAAGTTTGAAGCCAAAAGTTTATCTTAGCATGTATTACAGTATGTACCAGTTCAATACGACCTGCTAGCGATAAAGTTTTTGAACTCCAACCTTGCAACTTATCTTTGATCTTGCTTATCAGTTCAACACATTCTCTATCAGTGATCTTGTTAGTTGATAAAGGCACGCTCAAATATTTTACTTGTAAGGAACCTTCAGAGATTCCCAAAGTTTCAAGGATTTCACTTCTATCAACACAAAGCTTGTTAAAGTAACACTTGGTCTTGTTCTCGCTCACTTTCAAACCAACATATTTTTCCAGTAATTGAAAATTATTTTTGATGGTTCTAGCAGCTGCTTCATTCGATTTGATGCGTATTATCAAGTCATCAGCATATAGGAGGTGGCTAATCTTAGGTTGGAAATTGTATACTGTCTGAATTTGTCTGTTGTACTCTGACAATTCCATCTGGAGAAAAAAATACTCCATAGCTACTGCAAACAGGTAAGGAGATAATGGATCTCCTTGTCTAATCCCCCTATTTGATCCAATGAATCCCTTAGGAATACCATTAATCAGAATTGAAAAAGTAGGCGTAGATATACATTCTCTAATCAACTTAACAAACTTGTTAGGAAATCCAATACAATTTAGCATATGAGTTATGAAATGTCGATTTATTTTGTCATATGCTTTGTGAAGGTCTACTTTCAAATAGAATTTATCAGCTCTAGGTTTATTGAAATTTCTTACAAGTTCATGCGCCAACAGCGAGTTCTCTGAAATGTGTCTCCCTTTAATGAATGCACTCTGACACTCTGAGATGATATCTGGTAATATCAGTTTCATTCTATTGCATAACACCTTACTGAGAATTTTGTAGATCACATTACAGCAAGCAATAGGCCTGAATTCTTCTGGTCTAGTGGGATTTTCTACTTTTGGAATGAGACATATGAAAGTGTGATTCATTTCTTTGATTATTTTGCCAGTGTTGAATGCTTACTGAATAGTTTGTGTAACATGCTCTTTCAGGTACTGCCAGTGCTTTACGAAGAACCCAGCCCCTACCCCATCCGGTCCTGGACTGGAGTCAGTACTGATGGATTTCAGAGCCCTCCAAACTTCGTCATGCAGGACAGCTCTGCACAACAGCCTCTTACCTTTAGCATTAACAATTCTCCTGCATTGAATAACGGGTAGGTTAGTTTCACATTCTCCATTATACATTGCAGTGAAATATTCAATTGCCTCTTTCTCTAGCTTTTGAGTGTCATTACAGTAGTTTCCTTGATCATCGATCAAATGAAAACTGCAATTAATATGTTTACGAATTGACATTTTAGTATAGAAGAATTTCGTGCATTCATCTCCTTCAGTTAGCCATTCCACTTTTGCTTTTTGCTTTAATTCTATTCCTTTGTTTTTCAGTGCTTTCTTCAATTCCTCTTGATTAGAGTGATACTTGCTCCAGACTTCATCTAAATTATCTCCACCATCAATCAGCTGCAGCAAATTATAGCATTCATTTTGTAATTGACCAATTTTATCATTCTCTTTAGGTCTGCATTTGTTCCATTCCTTGAGTCTTTGTTTAGCAAATTTAAGCATTTGTAGAGTGTTAAAACCTGCACATCCTTCTATTTACAAATATATGTTTTAAATCAAGTTTATATAAGAAATTATATAAGTGGTTTATACAGGATTTAAGAGCTAGAAAGGCAAAGAAATCACCTGTGGGGTGGTAAAGTAGAATAATGGTTTCTTTGTACAATTAAATAGTAATTTTAAATCAGTTAAGTTATTTGATTAAATTAAGAAGGGGAAATGACAAACAAAACCAGTTAATAGTTAACCGATATGTACGGTTGGTAAAATCCACCGTTTTCGAGCAAAAATGGATAAAGGAATAAATATTGATTTAATTATTTTTTAAGGTTTAGCGAATAGTGTTAAATATTAGTTAGTCTTCGATTAACTATAATACAAAGAAATTATTGAATTGGTTATTGTTAATAACCTTAATTATTATTGAATAAGCTTGTAGAAAATGATAATAATCCTAATTTTGATTAAGGCCAAAGTTAACTATATTTTAATATAGTTAGTGTTAAAGCTAATTATTCTTTTATTTAAAAATGATTTAAAGTAATGATTTCAATTTGAAGCCAAGTAAGAAATAATTAGGTGATGATAAGTTCGATTAAGAGAATTTAAAGTGATTTATGACCCAGTGTTCAACAAACATGGTAAATGAAATTGGTAAGTGAGTGTAAAGACTTAAATAAGATTTTTACTTAATGTTTCAAATTAAGTAAGGCGAATTCAAATTGGAATGATACTTTAAAGAAATTAAGTGATGAGATATTCGAACAAAGGTTTTAAAAGTAAGGAATGGTTTATAAAAACAGATTTAAAAGTCAAAGTGGTAAACGAGATTTTAGTATCGGTGTTTAAGTGACAAACTATTATTATTCTGAGTCAAGAACGTCGTCGATCAAGGTCTGAGAGGTAACTAATGTACCCCAACTTGATTGGCTTCACTATTATCGAGGAATGGTATTAGTTTGGAGTGAGTAAAGGTGTTGAAGATGGTTTTACCCTATACGAGGAATATCGAACTCTAATGCAGGGTCTGGGAAATTAAATAATATTGCAATATTAGTTTCAAAATAAACAAGAATATTAATCTCAAATTATATTGAACATTTGTTATTCAATTAGAGTTAATCGAATATAGTATTTGAAATAAGAGTTAGTCAAACATAGTTATTCAGGAAGAGTCGTCATTGCGTACGACTGCTAGCGTAATTCGTAGGGCTGCAGATAGCCTACGGCGGTCGGATGTTTCCTTAGGGAATCAGGCGTAACCATCGTGATCGCTGCGATCTAGAGTCAAGCGACTGGAGTGAGTCGAATATTAGTTAGTCGATAGGAGTAATCAAGTCAAGTTAGTCCAGTTGAGTGAAATAAGTCGAGTTAGTCAAGTTAGAGTTAATCGATCAAAGTAAATCAGTCAGAGTTAATCAGAGGAAAATTGGTTTATATCATTAGTATATTAAATAAGAATTCAATTATCGTATTTTGAAATATTAAAAGGGTTAGAAGTCTTAATTAAGCAGAATTGAATTAGTTTGTTTTAAATTTTAAAAGGGCCAAGTAATGCTGCATATTGAACCAGTAAACTCATTGTGGTGTCATGTTTGAAACACTATATATTTTGGTAGTTAAATCACCGACTATCTAATCTGTCCAATACGATTGTTGGTACGGAAAGACCGGGATCGAATTTATATTCTAAAACCATTCCGACCAACAAATACGTGAAGAGATCAGAAGATGATCGAGATAGAGCATTGAAGACTGTAGAATTTCATAAACGGAAGGACCACTAATATTCTCTTCCTTGCAAGCAGAGATAAGCTGTGATTCTGTCGTGGTTGGAATCTACAGGTTGCAAGGACTTCTCGCTAC